>WBNH01008551.1:227500-248344 GCA_013401255.1 Urocolius indicus
AACTATTTGCTTTACAAATGCAGCCTTTGATCTTTGATTTGGGGAGAAGAGGGGGAGAGACAGACGTGCTGTTGTATTGTCCAGTGTGAAAGGATAACAAGCTAGCACTGAGGAGGAGTAGGGAGGGGGGCAGAACCTGGCTTTTAAGTATCAGTCAGTTCTTGTTAACTAAAACCTCATAGCCTTTTTATTTATTGCTCTCTAATATATATTCACTTAGCAGGTCAATTGCTGGGAGGTTTTTCCATGTACATATGCAGACCATAAGCCTATTCTAACCACGATGCACCAGGCCTGTAAAAATAGCCCCCCTCACGTCACTCACTCTTGCTAACCCCCCCCCTCCTTCTTCTGTCTAGAAAGCAATGGAGAATGGCTGAGGAACCTCAGTGAAATCACATCTGGAGCACTGAGATCACACAATGGGTACAAAATGGGGAAAAAAAAAATCCTGGTTGTTTCAAGGGGCCATTTTATCTGCATAACCCAGAAATAGTCCTGAAAGAAGAAAGCTCAGATTACGTAGATGCTCTAAAGCATCATGTTGATATTTTTTATCACTATAAACTAAATTTAGTACAATATAATTAGCAATGCAAATCAGTAGAACACACTGCCTCTAAGACTGATCTTGAAAGCCCAGTGACGTTTAAGGGCATATTATAAAGAGTGTTCACAAAGGCCTTGGATACAGTTGGGGGACAGAGACAGGAAAATAACTGTTTACCATAATCACCTTTGTTTCCTTTTTTTCTCCCATAGCTCTTTACATCCTCCACCTCCTCCTCATGTACCACATTAAGACTCTCTTGTTACACAGTCACAACTGAATCCTTCTTTCTTTACTACCCTACCCACATCTTTGTTAATTTTTTTGCATACATTTTGTGGTTTTTTACACAGCAACTGAAATAAAAAATCCCTGTATCTGGTTAAGGGAGTACTTGATTGTCGACAAAACAGCAGTTCTGATTCACTCCTGAGCTGTGTTTCCACAGGCACACATATTCCACATGAGTCTGTGTAGCATATTCTCTGGATCAGAAATTCACGATGCCATGTAGGTTTAACCCATCAGATAATTTTGTACCCCTGTTCAGTAGGCCCAATCCTGAGGTCTGCTTTCTGTTTTTATTCAGAAAAAAAATATTCTATTGAAGTTAATTTGGGATTTTACTTGTATATATTTCCATACAACCTCAGGTTTTCACTAAGTAATTATTTTAAATTTTAGGATAGCAAGATACTGGGATTAAAAATGTGCCAGAATAGAAAAAAAGGAAGAAGAAAAAAAGTCAGAAGAAAAAAAGTCCCAGCCATTGATTTACTATTTTACTTTGCTTTCTATCATTTAAGCAATCAGTTTCAGAAAAATATGGTCTGTAAAATGCATTCCAACTAAAATGGAAGAGTTCCTGCTGAGGATTATGGTTTAGCTTAATGATGGGCATGGCAATGCTAGGTTAGTGGTTGAACTAATGGTCTTTTCCAACCATAATGATTCTGTCACTTTGTGACTAGTGAAAGGAGAGGAATTGGCTTTAGACCAGTATCTGATCATCTTTAAAAGATCATACTCTAGAACCTCATACCGTGGCAGATTTCATGTTTTTATGATGAACCCTGCAGTTCTTTTACAAGTGCATTTGGCTTTGAGTGCAATACCTAGTATTTGACTATAACAAACAAACAAACAAATAAATAAACATTTGACTGTAATAAATCTATGGCAATACCTTACCTGGCTTATATATGATTCTGAGCTGATAGTAGGTTGAATCCTGCAAGCCTCTTATTTTTTTTCTGACGAGGGTTCCTGCTCTGTGTGTTATCTTCCATTACGTTCAACTAAGATATCTGAAGTAGAAACTTTGAAGCAATGCAGATATTTTGAAGATAACTTTAGCCAACTGACTTTATTTGTGCTCATTCTAGATGTTAGAAGGGGACCATTTTAGCAATCTGTGAAAGGGCTAAATTTGACATTTGATTCACCCTATTCTAGGATTTTAAACTGCGATGTAAATTAGTCAGAAACTGGTCTTTCTTCCATTTTCTCTTTTCAAAATGTAATACAGTTAAATGACAGAGATTAATTACTAAAGTAATTACCATTGGAAAGCAAAAGGACAGTTGTATGAGACAGTCTCTCGCATGATGACCAAGTCTTTCTTGACAATTATGCTTAATTCCAACAATGATTATTCTGTGTGGCAAAATCTATCAGCACAAGGGCACACAAGCATTGATGCATTCTCACTCACTAGGAAATATGAGAATGAGGTAATTATATTTGACTGAGACTCAGACATTTTCATTCCCAGGGGCACCTCTAGGACCCTTTTTTGGAGGGATACATGTAATCTGCTCCCTGCCTTGTACTGAGTACCCCATTTATTCCACTTCTGCTGTTCTTTTAGTCAGAATTGAACAAAATTAGTCCTTTCTTATGCAGGCTGTAACTCTCTCTGTCTTGCACTTATGCACATACCACACACACACGTAAATATACACAGACTCATACACATGAAATTCCTATCTCTGTCTCTCAGCATTTATGCGGATATGAGACTCGGCTGCATTGTTTCTAGTGAAAACAAGGAGACTGTTTTCTAATCACTAAAGAACTTGCTCTATTCACTACAGAGCAAACAATTCAAACAATTACTTGGAAAAGAAAGCTAAGAAATTATATGAGCAATTGCTGATTGGTGTAACTTTTTCACAGTACCCCAGTACCCAAACTCACTGTAAATGAACTACAACCACTTCTAAGGGCAAGATATTGTATGACATTCATATGGTTGATGATATCTCTTTCAAACAGCTCGGCTAAAATTTGCCGAATGGTCTCTTCCCTCTAAAAGACGCACAGCCGCCATCTCATTAGTCAGCGCTGAAATCCTTTACCCACAGTACTAGATGCCACCAATATGTCACCAGAGGCAGAGAATGTTATAGTCTTAAAAAGAACAGTTCATTCTAAGTACTGATAGAAAGAAAATGAACGTACCCTACCATGCTTTCTTTTATTTCTGATTTTTTGTCCTAACCAGACACAGCTGCACTTTAATAATCTATGAAGTATATTGGGAAAAGCTTTTCTCCATAAGTTTGTGTACCTAATTGTGTGTGTGTATGTGTGTGTGCATGCGCGAGCGTGTGTGCGTGTGTGTAGGGGAGAGAGAGAGAGAGGGAGAGAAGAGGCTTCAGGCTCTAGTGCTTCCTTCCAGGTGTCTTCGTCTGCATGATTTCATCTGTGAACCATAATCAACTTCCTTAATGAAATACGTAATTAACATATTATAATTGTGGTAAAGATGATTTTGACAGAAATCATTTTCCATATCTAATACTATGCTAATTTAATCTGTTCCTCACTCCCCGACATGACCTTTAGTGATTAAGTTTCATGGCAGAATTGGTTTTTTTGTGTGTGTGTGATGGATTGATTTATCCACGGCAGTTGATATCCCTCTCCCTCCATAGCTGTCATTTTCCTCTGTGTCTTTGCTATGAAAGGAGAACACAGTGATGAGTGGACGTATGGGGAAAAGAAGTGAAGATCCAAAGAGGGGTTTCACTAAGCATGGGGTCCTGAAAGATGATTATGGGAGCATTCAAGGCAGGAGGTGATTAGAATGGCTATTGACACAACAAACTTCTCCCTCTGGTAAAAATGTCTATAACATCTTTTGGCAGAGAAAAAGATATGGCTTGATAGGCAAGAGGGAACTAAGAAAGATACATTAGATGGTGTTTATATATAACTAGAATGTTTATAGCTGTTTAACTGTTAATTCTCTTTCCATCTCCAAGTACTTTGAGGTGTAATCTCCAGGAACCATTTTAAAAATGAAAGACATGTCAGTGATACTGTAGAGAAGACTCTGGTAGCATATTGCTGCCTCATGTCAAGGAGGCAATTTCCTAGTCAGTTCCTGAAAGCTGACACTAAGTGGATACTGGAGGAGCAAGCAAGTTTATCAGGCCGAGGTAAAAAGCTGATTCTAGACAGAGTATTAGACTCCCAGTTTGCTTCCCTACCAAGATGATTTACTTCTGATGACAACGGGCAGAAAATAAAGAGGACCTCAGTTCGTCGTGGGCACTCTCCAATTCTTTATTCTCTAGAAGGGAAATGAGAGATTTCAGTGAACTACCTCAGTCCTTGTGAAAAATCTGGGATCCATTTGTTTTGAGATATGGAGGCTATTTATTTTTTATGGGCAGGAAGCAGACTGTAGATAATAATACAGAAGGTAAAGCTGGAATACGTATTTTCATGCCACTGCAGCATTGTTCCTCAGAATACATTTGCTGTTGTTTGTACCAATCTGCTTTGTAACTATCACAGGTGATTTTCCTTATGAAATTATGCTGCAACTGAGTGGATCCTATTACCAACAAATCTGTACCATTTTAAATTATTCTTTTTCTTCAAGGTGCTATTATTACCTTCATCAATTAGTAGATCTATGTCATGCTACCCTTCCATTTATTAATTTCTTGGTCTTTTAATTTTTTTGAATTGTTAAATTTCTCTAACTGAATTTCCCCCGTTATCCAGGATCCCCCCAAAAATGAAGGGTGCAAAGCTGTGCAAACTGCATTAAGTAAGGTTTTCATTATGTACACAAAGATTTTTGCCTCCACACATCATAGGTATAATGTCACTCCATCACAGCTGGCCAAAGTCACACTTATTCTTCTTCACTGCTCTACAACACCACAGAACTTGTTCATCACCACTCATCCATGTACATTTTGGCATAACGACTTCTAACTTTCCAAATTTCTTCTATCTGGATATCTGTTCTGTTATTTAGATTATCTCCTATACTCCACTTTGCATTACTTGGACATGATTTTCAAATTGATCTCATCTGTCTAATCCTAGAATTTGTTGGGTTTTTACATAATCCAATCCTAATTTCTAACAGTTGTCGAGCTACATTACAAACTATAGCATGATCTGTGCATGACCAATACTCTGAAAACTAGTTAGATCTGTTCAATTATACAGAATAAAAAAAAATCAAACAGTTGATGAATATTATGTTTATCTTAATGCAACATTATATGAGCATCAGATTCCTCATGATGTCTTAGAAGAGATCTTATAAAGTACATTGTATTCTGTCAATATACAGAAACAATTTTTAGTAGAGCTTGGAATATTTTGCATTCAGAAGAACAAGGAAGAATGTACCAGGAAGAATGACAAGGGAAATCAAAGACTCCTGTATCTGGAAAGATAGGCTAGGATTGTTCAAGTCGTTAAAAGAGATGAGGCAGAAGGATCGTAGAAAGTTCTGTAAAATCATGGGTGGCACGTGAAAGGTGTACAGAAAACAATTTGCTGTTTCTGACAATACAGAAACTAGATGGTGGAAAAAAAAAATGACTATATACTGGATTTAAACAAATAAAAGTGTGTATATGGTGAATAAACCTAGAAGCATAAGTCATTCTCATTGTTGATGATGTTCAAATAGTTTCCCAATGTGATTAGAGGAAAAAAAAGTTAAAAATCAGGACTATTAGATTTGAATACATAGCTTCTGGTTAAGATGGACTAATTTCAGAAAACTGAGATGTTAAACTAGAAGAAATTTCTTATTCTTAAAGGTTTTACCTGTTTATGGGAAATTTTCCTGGTGTTCAAAGAAAAACAAATGCAGGAGTTACTGATCTCCTTTATAATCAGAGGTTTGAAAGAGTGTCATAATTTTTAATTCTTATGTTCACGAAGTTAACACATGTTTTTCAAATGAAGACTAACATGTGGATTAACAAGTCTTACTGCCTATGCTACATCTGGATTGTGGTCCTTAAAATTTTCCTGTGACCTGTGTCTGGGGTTTGTGAGGTGAAGGTCTAGTCCTTTGTTGCTGCGGTGTCTGTCTCCTCTCACCTGACAAGGCACACAGAGCACTAGTACAGCAACAACTTGACAGTGTGGCAGATCAAGTGAGCTACATTTGGCAGATCTGTGTAGAGGAGCTTGCATCTCAGCTACCTGTGCAATATTTCCTACTATAATTAGTGCATTTAAGACTCTTTCTTTCATTAACATAGAAGTCACATACACACTTTGGTGAGAGAACACACCACTTCCATTAACCTAGACTAAAAGCATGATATTAAACTTAATACCTTAACATAAATATTTCTTCTGCAATAGTTTGCAGGAAAAAAAATCATAGTACTGAAAAATGACATATGATCTTCATTTGCGTTTGGCAGTTTGGTATTAACACATAAAAGCAGCTCAAAACTGCATTTTTGGGCCCAGTCTTCAACCAGTACACATTAATGTTCAATTTTACTCTGGTTTACACAAGTAGATGACCAGTCTCAGGCTAACAGGACAAAACAAAATCTCCCAAATCTAATTTTATAGACAACACTCAAGAGTATAAAATAAAAAGAAAAATCTATTTGAAAAGATGGCTGATGTGATTTGACACTGTGAACCTAAAAGACTCTGTTCTCTATCTTTGCAAATAAAATTGTCACTTTTTAATTAACTTAGTGCTATTTCTTGGCATTTATTTCAATATAAATTTGTAAGGCTGGTAAAACTCATCTTCACTGAAGATGAAAGTTTGCATGAGAAATTGGCTAGAAGCACAGTGTCTTTTCTGTTCACAAGCCGCTACAGTTTTAGCTGGTTTATCTACATTCTGCTCTATGTCCTACATACACTTACTTTACTAGGTGAATCCTTTTCACAATAGATGAAGACTTGAAGTGCAGGGGAAAGAGAGTCTACTGGTAGCTTGTGAATATATATATCTTGTATAATTTCCAACTCTGGTTTCCCTGGGGAGGTGATTGTGCGCGTTTTGCCCCTTTCTGCACTAGCACTTCTTCCCACAATGCAACTTTCAACATATTCATACATTGCCTTGAATATCTTTGGATCACTTGGCAGGTCCCCAAATGTTCATGTAGGCTGAGAAAGTCATAGACACTTCAGTCAAGATTCTTCATAGACTCTTGAACTGCAAGGCAATTGTTCATTTGACATCCCGTGGTGTCCATCCAATAATTCAGTCCCAGACAAGAAAATTAAATCTAAAATCAGTAATATGGAAATGTGTTATATATACGAGCAGTGTGTCGTGATTTTCCTGCCTTGAAGAGACATTGTGGTGAGTCATTAGAGTTACAAGGTGTCTCTAAGTTGCCTTTATGAAACAAGTAAGCAGGTTCTGAGGGAGTCATGGTTGTCATAAAATGAATTTGAAAAGGAAATACAATAGTGGGAATTATGGATCAGAATGTAAAAGTTAGGTATCTAGTATCTTTAGAAATCTGGCTCCACAAGTCTATGTTTCTTCTGAATTTGTCGTGAGGAGGAGGAGTGGAGTGAGGGGATAGTTAAAGATGTCAGCAAAGGAAAGATGCCAAGTTGGTCTGGGTTTGTAATGGGCTGCTTCATACCTTTTTTACCCTAGGGATATTTTAAATTTTGTTTTTAAACTATATTGCTCTGCTCTGTTTCTTGCTTTCATCAAATCATGTAACAATACTTGCCATAGCATAACATACAATAAAATATTAAACAAATATAGCAAACTCCACTCTCTCCCCTCTGCCAAAATAACAGTTGAAGCAGATAAAAGATCCTAACCTGGGAGTAAATATATACCTCTATGATAATGTAAAATAGTATTTTTGTTATTACTTTAGGCCATTCATTAAAACTGATATGCGAATTAGAATGGAGGACTGACTGTGACTCCTTTCAGACCTTACAGGGAGAAAAAACACTGTGTCGTGATGCTCTCTCTTCAAATTCTTTAGCCTACCCAAAGGCATGAATTCTGTAGCCGTTATGTGTGCCTGGCTGTAGGGTAACATTTAAATATCAGTTCCGTATGACTAGAGATGTGTCAATAATTCTAAAGATAGAGATGTGTCAAGAAGCAGTTGGCTGAGTCAGCTAACTGTAATATTTGCTGACTCTTACAGACGCATACAGTCACCGAGCTACTTCCATTCAACACTTCAATTTTGTTGGTGTACTGATAAATTGACAACACATATGGTACTGCATCTAATTTAGAGATGAATTGTATTCATTTTCATTCCAGCTCAAACTCCATGCAATATAACAATGTTGTGCTTAAGCAAAGCAGCCCAGTTACACAAGGGAACAAATACTTATTTTCAGCATGCTTCTCAATTTGCTGTGTGATTTTTCCACTGGCAGCTGCACCAATATACCTCCAGAAATTACTTATTTTAAATTAAAATTCCTGGAATTAAATCTGATTTAACTCAGGGTAAAACTGGGACCACTGCATATACATCTGGGGTAATACATAGTTTAAAAGGATGCAATCAGGAAAAAACCCACGACTATCCACAGAGTCTTATTTGGATATACTGTACCTTCTGTTATTAAGGTCAGAATAGTTTTCAAAGATCCATTTGCTTTTCTATTGCTATGGAGCCATCTTGGATCCTGAAAGATGACCCAGGCTCACTGCTCTCTCTGGTCAGTTTTTCTTCCCTACTTTCAATCATGATCACTGTGCATTTCACTGTGGCTTCACACACGGTTGAACAGGAAAGGGTAAACAATTAAAAGAATTTCTACAACTGTTTGAAAACCATCAAACTATTCCTGTTCCATGTGTCCATAGATACTCTTTGTGATAACAACAAGGTTGAGTGGAGGTGCAATGGGAACCAGACCATGGGAAGAACATATAGAATCCTATTTCTTGTATGTGGCTGGAGGATTCCTCTTGGATTTCAGTAGATCCTCACTCTGATACTTCTGCAGGTTCTAAAGGCCAGAAATGATTTGGCAGCAAGGCAAAATGACTCATCGTCGGTCAGTCCTACTAAGGTTGGAAGTTTTTTTATTCCATGAAGAGTCTGACACGATTCAGTTTATTCTCATAAGAAAACTGCTTTCTCACTGCAGCTTGAGGCCTTTTAAAAAAAAATTGAATCTAGGTATTACCATTGTTTTTGTCCTTTTGCAAACTTCTGCCTTTGACTGACAAACTTATATACTTAGGTAGTACCAGTCAGTGAAGTCATAAGCAGATTTACCAACATTATTTAAAATCCAGATGTAAAACATATACAAGTAGGATTTATCATTATGTTAGAAGATCCAGGCAAGATATTAATGAAATTGTGCCACTTAGCAGATAGAGCTATACCTGAATCTTCCCTGCTTGCATAAACTCTGGAGTCACATTTCATTTTATATATAATAACTTTCCCAACTTTGTAGTGAAGAATAGCACCAGAAAGCAACTTTTTGCACACTAGACATCTGCACAATTAATAATTAATTATTCCTTTACTAGTGGTGCTTACTGGAAATATTTGTAAGAAAAGTCATGACACAGCTCCATATTCTTTGTTAGTCTCAATTAAATAAGAGAGAAGTCTTTAGAAGTGTTTCAATTAAACCGGGAGAATCATCCTCCTCAAAGGTAGTGCCTGAGGACTGGAGGAAGGCCAATGTCAGTCTAGCCTTAAAAAAAGGCAAGAAGGATGACCCAGGAAACTACAAACTGGTCAGTCTCACCTCCATCCCTGGAAAGATGACAGAACAACTCATCCCGAATGTCATCTCAAAAAACGTGAAGGATTAGTAGGTTATCAGGGGGAGTCAACATGGATTCACCAAAGGTAAATCCTGCTTTGCCAACCTGAGAACCTTCTATGAGGGCATAAGCAGCTGGCTAGATGAGGGGAGAGCAGCAGATGTCATCTATCTAGACTTCAGCAAGGCTTTTGACACTCTCTCCCATAACATCCTCATCAGAAAGCTCAAGCAGTGTGGCTTGGATGAGTGGACAGTGAGACGGATTGAGAGCTGGCTGAATGACAGAGCCCAGAGAGTGGTGATCAACAGAGCAAAATTAAGTTGGAGGCCTGTGTCCAGTCAGGTTGCACATGGTCAGGGGCCAGTCTTCATCAAAGACCTGAATGAGGGGACAGAGTGTACCCTTTGCAAGTTCCCTGGTGACATCAAACTGGGAGGACTGGCCGGTTCTCCAGAAGGCTGTCTTGCCATTCAGCAGGATCTTGAAAAGCTTGAGAGTTGGGCAGAGAGGAATCTCATGAGGTTCAACAAGGACAAGCGTAGAGTCCTGCATCTTGGAAGGAACAACCCCATGCACCAGTACAGGCTTGGGATCGACTTGCTGGAGAGCAGCTATGCAAAGAGAGACCTAGGAGTCCTGGTTGATAATAAACTAACCATGAGCCAGCAATGTGCCCTCGTGGCCAAGAAGGCCAATGGGATGCACTAAGAAGAGTGTGGCCAGCAGGTTGAGAGGTTCTCCTCCCCCTCTCCTCTGCCCTTGGTGAGGCCTCATCTGGAGCCCTGTGTCCAGTTCTGGGCTCCCTAGCTCAAGAGGGACAGGGAACTGCTAGAGAGAGTCCAGCACTGGGTTGCCAAGATGATCAGGGGACTGGAGCATCTTCCTTACGAGGAAAGGCTGTGGGAACTGGAGCTGTTTAGTCTAGAAAAGAGGAGACTGAAGGGGGATCTCATTAAGATTTACAAATATGTAAATGGTAGTTGTCAGGACGTTGAGACAACACTTTTTGCTATTGTATCTAGTTATAGGGCAAGGGGTAATGGGATGAAGCTGGAACACAAAAAGTTCCATTTAGACATAAGAAAAAACTATTTCACTGTTCATGTGAGAGAGCCCTGGCACAAGCTGCCCAGGGAAGGTGTGGAGTCTCCTCTGGAGATCTTTAAAACCAACCTGGATGCGTTCCTATGTGGTCTGATCTAGGTGAACCTCCTTTAGCAGAGGGTTGGACTAGACGATCTTTAAAGATCCCTTCCAACTCCTACTATTCTGCGATTCTGTGGAAGAAAAAGAAAGGACAAATAAAAGCAAATCCAAAACGTGATACTCACAAATTAAAATTTAAATTTACTGAAAGCCAGAAATCATCCAGTTAGATTTCCACTGATTCTACTTTGCTTTTTTTGTTTGAGAAAATAAAATGATTGCAAGAAATTTTTACCTTTCCTGATCACTCTTTCTATCTGTCTGCATGGGTGCCTCATTTTAATAAACAATGCTACCATCCACTGAGGAATTTCCTGAAAAACAAACTTTCTGCTGGAAATTTCCAGCATCTCATCTCAGATCTCAGATTGGAGGAAAAAATTGTTGAAGAAAGGCTTAGAAACAACAGCAAGAACCCTGTTGCAGAGCTGAAAGCCTTTAGTGTTGAAGATGGTCAGTTTTTGAAACAATATCTCAATCTAATTTCAAGTAACTTTCAAGTTTCAAAGACTTTTCATTTCTGTTTTATTGTGCATCACAACTGAGTCTTGTCTGGATACTCAGTCATCATGGAATAGTTTTCAGGTAGACCAACCACCTTAAGTATGTATTTTTTAGTTCTTCTGAAAAATAAAATCAAATAATAACAACAGGGTCTTTTCTTTCATCATATTGGAAAGTTTATGTATTCTTATCCCCTTCTCCACAAGTCCTTCAGGGATTATTTAATTATGGTCTTGTAGAAAGCTCTGCTGTATGGGATTTGGGTTTATGGGAAGTTCAGTTTTGCCTTTTCTTTTCTTTTATTTCTGCTGAGGGTCTCTTATGCAACATTTGACTGTTTTATTTTTATGATTTAAAGTAATAAATTGTGTTTTAGAGAAAGAAAGGAGACAAGGTCTTTTTTGAATTTGCCTTTGTATTTCCTAGAGTACAGAATGCAAGCAATAATTTCTGACTGTAACTTATATATATTTTTTGAGTGGGTGGAGGAAGGAAATTACTACCTACTTTTTATATACATATATATTTTTTAACAAAGCAATAGGGATTTATACGGACACAATTGTTTAGAAAGTCCCAGGAGAATAATTCTGAGATGATGTGAAGTCATACACATATGCAAGTCTTTCAAAAAGTCCACATGGCCTACAGTCTTCAGATTTTAAACAGCTTCTGACTGTTATATGCATTAAAAAATGTTTAGAAAAATGACACATTTTTATTACTTTTACTTGACAATCTAATTGAGTCCCAGATCATGCATATATCAAAAAGCCGTTAGCAGCAGTGACTTAATGCAAGGGAGGGGCACTCATCCCTTCCCATCTCTTTTGCTTAGCCCCAGGGCTTGGCTTCTTCATGTGAAAGGTGTCTAAAGACAGAGAGAGAAATCTTTATCACACTGAATATTGCGAGAAAACAAATCTCTTCTCACTCACCACCACAACAAAAATATTCTCTGCTATTCAGTGAAACAATATAGAATTACGAGTTGCCTTTGACAAACACAGCCCATAAGGGCTTTGTCACATAAATCACACATTGTGTGACCCTAAGACATTTTTCTATTATTTAATATTTAACAAAGGATTTGCACAATGGTGACACCATGCCAATCCTAAATCCATTTAAATCTTTAACCAGCATGTTTTTAGTCATAGGGTGAGTATGTGAAATGTCTGCTGAGCAATGCTTATTTTTCTCCAAAGAGATGCAATTTGAATGCTTCCATTCTCCATAAGAACTGTTGATCATCTAATTTGGTAGTAGTAGGTAATTTAAATACTAAGCACAGCCAAATTATCACAAGCCAAACAGATGAAGATTTTTTCTACTTCTAGAACTAGAGTATAATTCATATTAATGGTTGAATGGGTGCAGATAAAATAAGAGCAGACCTGAGCCTCTGAACAGAAATTGAACACAGCTAAAGCAAACCTTTTCACATGCAGACTAGTTCCTCTCATAAAAGAGAAGTTCATTTTTGGGTCACATGTTGCCCTTAAACAACTGGGTTAGTTAAGGTCAGTCAGTCTATGGCCACTGACTGATAAAAGAATCCTGATTGCTGCAGTAAGGAATATTTCTAGCACCATGTGTTATGTCATGTGTACCCAGTACAATTTGGATGAACCTCCAACTCTATGTATTCTCCAAAAGCAGGAAAGGTCAAAAGTTTTCTTCTTGCTACAGGATACTCTGCTACTATATGTACATCTAATTAGATTGCACATAGGACAAACTATGGAGGTGTCTTGTGAACTCCTTTTATTTGACACATATTAAACAGCAATGCAACGTGCAGAGGGCTGACAGATCCTGGGGCCAAAATCAAAGTTTAGATTCAGGTTTTCTTTTTTAACTTCAGATAAGTTTGGGTGACGGGTTTTTTGTTTGTTAAATTTTGTTTTTAATGTAGTAACAATTTCATAATGTCAAGGAAAAGATCACTGCTGCATTTGGAAACACATTTTTGGTATACTGACAGGGTGAAAAAACATTGAAGTTGAACAAAATACTTTGCTTTTACAGAATCAAAAGGAGGGTTTTTAAGATGCTAACATTTCCCACAATATTTAAGAAAAAATTTTGATGAAAAGTAACTCAGTGAATTTAATCTATAGTTTTTCTTTGTAAAATGTTTTCAGTAATTCTTTATAGAATAAATAAATCTGGCGGAATTTGCAAAACACATATAAATTACAATCTGCATTTACATTAAGATGTCTTCCATGTCACATTATTTTAGAAAATACAATTGTTCTTATCTATAAGGGAAACATCTTAGATGACCTTGCTGTGCAAAAGTCATGGTCTGTTTTTGGAAAAGCTATGAAACAGCTGGATTTAGAAGTTAAAAAAAATAATCTTTTTATAAAAGTTGTAATGACAGGAATTTTTTTCATCACTGTAATAAGTAGTCATTAGATGTTTAGATCCGAATGGCTGACTGTATTTGTATCAAGCAGCACCTTAAACTTGAATTGCCGTGCAATTTTCAGGGACGTTTTATATTGTCATAAACCTGCCGTAATGAAGATAAACCCTTTAAACAATTTTTTCACAGTTTTTAAATAGCCGTTCAATCCTGATCCAGCTGTTTTGTGTTGATATTACATAAAAAAACAACTAAAAATCAAGATTAACCTGCTTCTCATAGATTCTCTGTGCATTGAGCTGTCTAAATTGGCATAAAGTCCCTTACAAAGGTTTCCCTCCTGTTCACAGACAGGGAAGTTAGAAAGGCATCTCTTTTTCCACAAAAAAATTAAACCTTAAAATAGTGTGTTTAAAATTGAAATAATCCTGACTGATATCCTTCATTTGTAGTTTGAGATTATTAGGTTATCTGGATATCCTATGATTTTCATTAATGGAAATGTTGCTGCCCTTGGATGACAGTTTAACATAGCACCTTGGTCAGCTAAATCTTCATCAAGCCCTTTTGATTTCACAGAAGGTGATTTTTTGCCACCAATGAAATCAAAGGCAAAACTTCCCTAACTTCAACCAGATTAAGATTTTTAACACCCCATCTTCCAAATCAATAAAAAGTAAACACTCATAAAATGGTGAAACAAGCTTTACATTGAGGTAACTAGTCTTTTGTTTCTTTTGTTATTGTTTATTCTTCCAACTTTTAGAATTTTTTTTAATTTTGTTTTTGGTTTGGTGGGGTCTTCTTTTCTTTTCTTTTCTTTTCTTTTCTTTTCTTTTCTTTTCTTTTCTTTTCTTTTCTTTTCTTTTCTTTTCTTTTCTTTTCTTTTCTTTTCTTTTCTTTTCTTTTCTTTTCTTTTCTTTTTTTTTAATACAGTTTTATTATAATGATACAGAAACTATGATCTTTTGCTGTCTTCTGGCATGATTTGACAAAAAGATTTTTCATATCCATGTGTATGTTTGTATCTGTTTATTCCAGTTATAAGTATTATATATGTAAGGATTATCCTTAAAAAAATACAAGTCCATGTCTGTGCCTTTCCAAATAATCTACATTCATATTGGGAATAGTAGTCCCTTGTGAATAAAGCTTGTATAAAAATTCAGTCAATAAGTGTTTAATACAGATATTGACAAAGTTTTATAGGGTCTTGATTCATAAAGGACTAGCACTAACAGTATTGAACACCATTCATGGTTTGTATTCTAAATCACTTTGCAAATTGATGGCACTTATCTGAAAGGAAAGTTAAAAAGTTAAGCGTTGAGCATTCACTGCTCACAAAAGTAGCTGATTAAGCACCAAATCAAACAGAACAATAAAAGGGATTTATGCTACTCAGAACATCTTGTCTAATTAAAAAAAAAATATTTATGCCAAACCATAGGAATGAATGTGTTTATGTTTTTAATTTATTTTCCTGTGGCATGATTCTTAGCATTTTGGCAATATCTTGTTATAGAGGTTTGAGATTCTGCAGGTGATATCCATGAACACTGAGAAATATATGTCGATGCCTTATATATCTAAGTTATCTGTACTGTGTTACACTTTTCAGGCATTTCATGTGATGACTTTAGGACATATTCAAATCAACTACCATATACACCTGCCTTAATCACATTGTTGTGAATCCTTCTACCAAGGGTGCAGTTCAAATCATTGAGACTTTGGGATTGCCAGACCACGTTCCCTATCCAGTTGGTGGGGAGAAGATGTTACAGTACGTGCTTGTCAATGTGTCTGACTTAAAATACTAGGCCTGTCCCCATATACTGGGGAAGGTGGTAAGACTACCTGTAGTGAGTGTGAATTGCATAGTTTGAGTTGTGGCAGTACTGATGTGTCAATATTTTACAGAGGGCAGATGGGACAATTCCAACTGTCAATTTTTTGGAAAATAAGCCTGGAAGGTGGTTCAGAGCATGACGAGAGAGATATTGTAATGGAGCAAGACCTGCAACTAGCACAGCTTAGATTTGGTCATAGGTTTATGAAGCAGTTCTTCAAGTCTGCCTTAGAGAAAGTTCATCCTTTTCCATAAGCACACACTTCACTCCAGTATGGCCTTTGCTGTGTGGATGCTTCTGAATGATCTGGACTAGTTTTGATTTCTTCACTGTCTTCACGTGCAACTTGAGAACTAGAAATAAATACACAAGAAAATGATGATCCAGGAGTAGGACTCTATGCTAGGCTGGCAATAATTGCAATATTAGTTTCAAGAGGTCCATGGCTTAGGATATTCCTAAGTGATGCTATAAGAGACCAGAAACCAGATAATATCCACGTCCAGAAAAATGTGATTTGTGAAGACAAACTGTTCACCCCAGATTTACGGAAGGAATCAAAAGAAAAAAATTTGCTTATACTATTTACTTCCATAGATTTTATCTATGAAAAAGTTTCCCACATGGTAGAAAAACAGAGACAGGTGGTCCAAAGGACAAAGGAAAGCTAGTACATCTAGAGTAAACCATGACTGCAAACACATTTGGAAATATTGTTATTGATCTTCACGAGACAAGGATATGGATGCCTGAATGTGTACATATGCATTAGCAAACTTTAACCCACATGCTGAAAAGAGACTGCTCTGACAGCTGTTCATCCAGTTGGGCTGTGTTTTGTACATGGTTACAAAAGATATGAGTCTGCCAATTTGATAAATGACCTCTTTATTGTTGTCTAGAAGAGGAAGAATATCCTATTTTGGTATTTGACCTCTTTCATTCCACAAACTTCAAAGAGTATCAGAAATGCACAAAGGATGCTGAATTGTGCCATTACACACTTACAGTTCAAAACATACATATTCCAATAATGCAAATTGTTTAGCAAGGATGGCAGGATTTTGGCCCTGGGCAATATTATAGGTGACCACTTAACCACATCATTTTAGTTAGCACTGTCAAACAGATCAGAATGGAAAGCCGCTACGTCTGTTGTCCATTCAAGTCAAAGTCTTTTCGCAAGGAACTCAATCTGTGCATTTCATGATCTCTCTCTGTACAGAGGTGTTAATAATCCTTACTTTCGTACAAATCCTTACCTTTTCAACAGCTAAGGTGGAGAAGGCAGAGGGATTTATGGCTGAATTGACTCAGAACATTTGGATCACTTCCTATATTGGAGTCAAATGTGGGCTTCTGTCATGGTTTTTACACTAAAGTTGATCTTTGATAAAATTAAATGTGTTAAATGGGAGTGATAAATTATAATTTATGAGCAGACTTACATCAAGATGCTTATACTCATTCCTGTATATTTATACCCATTTCCAAAGCTGATTTTGACAACATAGTGCTGTATACTATAACATCAAAACCTACTATCTAGGCTTATTTTCTTCATCAGTAGAGCAATGCTTCCTCCTTCCTGCAGTACCTTTTCTTCATCATTTGTGGACAGAAACTATTATATGTTTGCATGCAGAAAAATGTTTCAAAAATGTTTTGAGGTTTATGCATCACAGCAGCACAAGAAGTAAAGTATATCTTAGCACATTTGATTTTTTGTTTTATATTTCTAGTTATTAATATTGCTAGTTAAGCCCTCAATAATGCAAATCTTCAGTCACCTAGTTAATCTTTAGCTATTGAAGTCAGTGAGACTTTTGTATGGGTAGAGTCAATTTACATGAATCAAAGTTTGTAATATTGGCTTTTTAGTTTTATTTGCTCTTTCATACATTTAATTCAGCATAGCAATATTTAAGCATTTCTTTTCAAGATCCTATATGGATTGAATCATATGACAATGCTGTAAACAGAAAAGACTTCATATATCTTGGACATTGCCCTTCATTTAAACTGACAGAACCTGGATAGCTCGATCATTTCCAGATCTAAAAGTTTACATGTTACAATCCTATGCAAGGCTGGAGCAGGGGTTTCCGAGTCTCATCTATGTCTGTCCCCTCATTCCCCACCACATATACACACCACTTATCCTCCTTGCCAATAGACAAACCCAAAAATCAGAGGACAGAGAATAATCAAGACAACCTAGGCCAGTTGTCCATCAAGGACAATTAGGAAGCAGGACCCTTCAACATGTCATGGTCCACAGCCCCTTGAGGCACCCTTTCTATTCTTCAGACACCAGGTGCCTGGAGATGAGCCTTTCTCTGTCTTCTGAGCGTAATCTCTATAAATTATGTAGAGAAAGGGGACACTGTCCTCCCACCCATGCTGCATAAAACAACAAAGAACAACATAAGCTTGTCCCCAGAAGGTGTGGAACAATGTGATCACACTCATGAACATCAAGGCACTGTGATTCACATTGTGCTTTGTTCTCTACGGGGCTTTTTGGAGCCCTGTGTATTTGGATGGTACTTCTTTAGTAGTTAGAAAACCTATAATACTTGAATTTTTAGCTATCTTCTGTCACACTAAATAGAATCTTCCCATTTACATTACTAACAGCTGAGTTAACCTCTTAAATGTAGCTAAATGTTATTAATCACTATACAGAGAAATTTCACTTTTGTCACTTAAAGAATCTTTATATTTATGGCTTTGAGAACAGAATTACCTGATTTCATCAGTTATTATCCAATAGCATATTATTCATATTCTATCTAGTGTTGCTAGTTTATTATATTGACCTCATTTCCACTGTCACTGCAATTTAACTTCTATATTTATATTTCACAGATATTTTCTGTAATTTAAAAAATCACAGCTGCAGTATGAGAACAGTAACGGTCACACAGTAAACTTTGCATTCAGATGCTCATCAGAGCTCCCAGTGTAAGGACTCCAGAGGATACAACCTGAATAAAATCTGATTAAAGTGATAAAAATGGTCAGACAGAAAAATGAGGAGGAAGAGCAGGGTTTGTAATACTAAAATCCTGGAAAAGATTTCTCCTGAAACACCAAACATCACGTTTTCTTGAATTTCAATCCATAGAGCAGAATAGTGTGCAGAAATGGAACTTGCTAAAATGTTGATGTCTCCTCTACTGCAAGAAATAAAAGACAGAAACTAGATATATTTTTCCTAATATTGTCTTGACCATTTTGGCAATTACTCTTGGAGATGCAATCACTGTGCATCTACATGACTCAGTAAAGCAATCTCCCCATTAAAAATTATAGTGGATAGAAAGATATCTAGAAGATACAAGCCTACTGTTTCTCATAATGGTTGGGTCAGGGAAGGGACAAGAAGGTTCCAACTGTGAATCTAGATGGTCAAGCTGAAAAGCTGGCAAGTATATAAAAGCATGACACAGTAGGTCAGAACTAAGTATTAAAACTAAGATGAGACACAGATCAGTTGCCTTGCAGGAAAAAAGTCTTAGAAATTTAGCAATTGGGAAGATTATATTTATTTGAAGGTGGGAAAATTTGTGTTAGAGTATTTTCACAATTTCAACTTGTTTGAGCAAAAGTTTATAAAAAAAAAAACACTTCAGGAGGTGTAATTTTTGCATTAATATCAGACCAAACGAAACAGAGGACTAAAATGAGGTCTAAACCAATCTAAGTGTTTCCACTTAAAGTTTGAACACTCGATTTCTTTAAGGTTTGTCAAAAGACCCCACAGTAAAGTGACGGCCCAGAAGTTCTGTCATCTCAGTAGATTTGTATCTTCAAGGATGTAAGATACTCCTAAATTTTACAGAGTATGGAATGCTCTGGAAAAAAAAAAATCTCTCTTCAAAATTCGTATCAGAAGCAACATTATCGTTTAGAAGTGGCTATTACTGGAAAATAGACGTGCAAGAATTAAATTATGCTGATGTGGAAAAGATTGAAAGAGTCGCTCATTTATTTGTGCATCCTAAATCACCCTCACTCTCCATTTTGATAGTTATTTTCAATTGTCTATTCAATTTCTCTGTTTTGGCCCTGACTCAGTAAAGTAACTTGTACATTTGTCTTTGAGGGCAAGACTTCACGAGGCACTTTCTAAAAAATTCTTACCACAAAGAAGAGTGGTAGTTGTAGGAGTGGCCAGTCAAATTACATATTTGTATTGAAGTACATTAGGATGAAGATATGATATTGCTTGTAAAGGGGGGAACAGAAAGTCTTCTGTACTCAAATGGTTCTACTCCAGAATTTTTCTAAGAAAGAATCTTTTCTAAGTTGAAATTACAGGATTAGTTCTCTCTGTTACATAAATTTGCTCCAGAGTATAAAAATTCAACTTCAAAAGAATATGAAATTACACAATCAGCTAAGAATTAGTGTTGTGATTTGACATGACAGCCTTTTCTGGTAAGGGGGAATGGGCTGTAAAGATGGCTCCTGTAAGAAGTTGCTTCCAACTCTTCCCAGCTCTGAGCCAGACCCACTTCTGGGGCTGAGTCAATAAGACGCCTCCAGTATCACTTTTTAAGAAGAAGCTGCAAGAGGAGGTTTCTTCCTCCTTCTTCTTCCTGTTTCTTCCTTCCTTCCTCTGTCTCTTCTTCTTCTGGCTGGTGATGGTGCAAGGAGTAGGAACAGTGAGAGAAACAACCATGCGGACTCCAAGGTCAGTGATGAAAGAGAGGAGAAGATGTACCAGAGTAGAGACTCCCCTGCATTCTACAGAGAGAACTGGTGTAGCTGAGATATTTTTTCAATTCTTTAAAGACCCCGCATCAGTGGCAAGGACTCATTTTGATAATGACCTCATATAAGGGGCAGCAACTCATGTTGCTACAGCTGGCCCTGGACCAGAAGCAGCGATTCACTTCATTATAGGACCCGAGCCAGGGACAGTGACTATGGCCAGAGGAGACCGTGACCTGTGGGAGGAACTCAATCACTTCACTATAGACCCCCGAGAAAGAGGCAGTGATTTTCTTCTTTAAACCTATGGCTGGAAGAGGCTGTGTGCCGAGGCAGGGACCCTTTATCACTATGGCTGGAGCAGGCCATGTCCTGATGGAGGAACCTAATATCCACAGCTGTAAGTGTGGGAAGGAACCCACAACAAAGCAGCTTATCAAATTTATGCCCAGAAGAGGCTTTGTCCAGAGAGAGGGACCCTATAACTGCAGAAAATGCAACTGTGGTGAAGAATCCACGCCAGAGATATTCACCAAGGACTACGTCCCGAGTGAGTGACCCTGTATCAGCAGAAGCTGCAGCTGCTGGGAACAAC
>WBNH01008551.1:248409-315896 GCA_013401255.1 Urocolius indicus
GGGGAGGGAGATCTTAAAGTGCTGGTTGTAATTTTCTCATCATCCTACTCCCTTTCTGCTTTTATTCCATTCTGTTTCTTGCAGAATAAACTTTCCTGCTTTCCTCTCTAAGTCGAGTACTGGAGTTTGTTTTGCCTGGAACCGTAATTGACAGTGAGCCCTCCCTGCCTTTGTCTTAATCCACAACAACCTTGCTTATCTTTTTACTCCCATTTCACTGGGGCCTCCGTCATCCTAACGAGGGTGGGAGTGAGTGGGAGCACCAAGTGAGAGACTGTGATGGTGCTGCTGTGCTAGCTGAGACAAACCACCACCTGTAGCAGACTATTCAGCAAGGGATAGAAAATAAGGAGAAAAGATTTTTAAATCCAAGAGATTTCACAAATATTCAGAAAGAAATCTATCACCTGCAGATCAAATCCCACATCTTTTAGAATCTAGTAATCTAGCACTTCATACAGAATTCAGAAGCTCTCTGTAAGGGTATTGGCTTTTTTTCCCCTTTTTAGTTTTTTCCAAGACTATTTTTTTTTAACTGTACAGCTAACAGTGTATAAAAATCCTCTAAAATTTACAGAATCTCTAATAAAGATTTTTTTAATTTATTATGATATGGTAACAATTAATTTTAACTTTAGATTTCATTTTTTTAAAGAGATGTTGATAACTTTGGTCTAAACAAATTGCTTTGTCTGATTGAAAACCTGAGTTTCTTTGTTGGTATTCAAATAGCTCTGATTTGAGGAAACAATACTCTCCAAAAAAATAAACAACCCTCCTCCCTCAAGAGCAGCCAAAAGTTTACGTCCAAGACTCAGTGGGAATTTTCTTCTAGGCTTGATCTTATTTTTCTGTCTGTTAAAGAAAGCCAAAATCTCACCTCATAACCTAGAAGGAAATTCATCCTGCAGAACACTGAAGGAAGACTCCCAGTGATGGGATAACTTCAATTTTATCCATGGTGATCTGCTTCTCTCTGGTTACAACTTCTCAGTATTTCCTTGGGGGTCTTGCTTCTTTTTGATGGTCTACAACTATTTTCTCAATCATCTGCCGTAATATGGTATCAGATTTGGCTTCTCTGAAAAGTCGGTGTATATCTGTAAATAGGTTTCTCTCTATATATAGATAAGTGTCTTTCTCATAGCCATGATGACCCCTTTGCTTTCCCTCCATTACCCATTCTGGGAATTCCTGGTCCTTATTTGTCTTAAACACAGTAGCAAGCTGATCTAGGCACTGAAAAGCCACATTCTCTTTAGATATCTCAGATGAAAGGCTTTGAATTACGATTCAGAATAGATGCCATCAAGAAAAGAAAGACATGATTGAAACAAGAAGGAATTCTAGATTTGATGTGAGATTCTGGCAGATCTTTACATCTACATACATATATTCTCTGTCAAAATACAATAGCTGAGCAATAAAGATATCTCATTGCAATTGCTGAGTCATGAGTCCAAGCCATGTTCTGGTTATGTATCTGAAGATGCTCTCAGCTCAACAGAGAGCTGTCCTTTGAGCTTAGACATTAATACTGCCCACAAGACATATTTCTGTGGCCTTATTTTTGTGTTCTGGTGACTCATGTACACCATGGAGACCAATACATCTACTGTGGACACAATTATTTAGAACAGTCTTTATAGAGAAAATAAAACCAAATTATTAAAATTAACTTGCAAAACATATGAAAAAAAAAACTGAAATGGACCTATAATTATCAAAAATGAAATTAACTATATGAAGTAATTACCCTGTCTGAGAGCAGAAGGTGGAGGATATGAAGTCTCAGTACCATGCCACTGACATACTTCCCACCTGTCCTGGCGATCATGACAAGACATGACAGAGCAGAGGGATTGGCCTCCATCAGTAAATCCAACCCTGAGACCAGTCCAGAGTAACACTGCACCTAACATATGTACCTTCTGTGTCTAACCCATGAAAGGCTGGTATTACAGTTTTGCTTGAGTTTTCTGTCAGTGAAAACTACTCTTGCATGTCTTTCTGCATAGCATCAGAGTTTCAGGAGGAAAGATGATGACTCACAACAGAGTAAAGCCTGCTAAAATGTGGAGAACATGGGTAAATACTCTCTGAAGCTGAGGAAGGAAATAAAAGTAGGTCTCCTATGTCTGCGCTTACTGCAATTACATTGCAGGAGTGAGGAGCATGTATGATCTTTCAATAATGCTATATTTTTTTTAGAACTCAGCAAGAGGGTTGCCAAGATAAGATCAAAATAAATCTGCTATACCAGATCCAATAGAGACTTCAGCATAGTATATGAATCCCAGCTAGACTCAGACATTAAGAAAATACCAAAGCACTTAATTCTTAACTTCTACTGAAATGATGTTACTTCTGTTTATGCACAGAAGCAGTATTCTGGACATCAGGGGAATTTTACAGGTGAAAATGTTGGCACTGACAGACTTCCAAATAGTTTTTGGCTCAGGAACCTAAATTCCACCCAAGTGCACCACTGTAGTCAGCAAAAATCTTCCATGAACAGGGTCTAAATGACAATATAACACAGGAAGCCCTTGTTGGACTATGAGATGAGACCAAGTAATTAATCAGGATCCTCACAACTGGATTCATTTTCCTCTGTGCAACAACAGGAAGCATTTGTAGACAGCTCAAGAGTGTTTTGCAGTCATCAAGCCACTTATTTATGCAGCACTGGAAGACATATAATACAATGAAGCAGACTCTCAACTGCAAATGCATGTATTAGTCCAAGCAAATGATGATGGCTGATCAGAGTAATTGAGCTTCCAAGTCCCCTGTTTTTTATCAAAACAGGTTAAAATGGCTGAAAGGTCTTCCAAAGTTGCATCTTCTGACAACAATTTCTAAGCATTTATCAAAAAGTTTTTGAGAACAATGAAGTCCAGTCATGCCTTTGAGATGTTCTTCTGCTTTATACTGAACGAAACCAGGAACTAGTAGAGGATCTGGCTATTCCCGCAACACATGCATTGTGGATGCTGCGTAGTTCTTCCAGAAAAGAACCAAGAATTTGGTATTTTCTATCACTCACAAATAGTCACTGGCAAAGTCTGGAGTAAATTATCTCAGTAGACACGTCTCCATTCCAACTGTCCTCCCATAATTAATCTTTCATTCCTCATTCTTTCTACACTAATTGCTTGATTTTGGATGTGAAATTATTGTAGTTCCATTGTTTATAGCAAATCTGAACATAGGTGAACATTGTCTACCTTGACATCTTTGTCATGGTAGAGTGAGAAAGGCCAAAACAAGAGAAGTCTAGAGGGGATTCCCAAAAATGTGCTAGGGAGAAATACAAGTAAAAAGTCTTGTATTCTCTCTTAAAGTAAATAAATAAATAGTGAAAGAAGCACAGTGTTTATATTGGATTTGGTTTTTTACTTGCAATTTCAGACACAACCCAGAGTTCAATTGCAGACTGGATCTGAATAGTCAAAAGTAATCTATGCTATTCTGCTCTGGGATTTTAGTTCAGGTTCAAACCTAGTTGTGAGAATTAATCTCATTAGGATTAGTGTAGCAACTCATTCTACCAAAGGTTTGCTGAAAATTTTGTAAAAAATGGTAAATCCTTGGCATGGATTCCTCAGAAGGAAAGACATGCCATTACTTAATCACCCGTTGTGTTGTTTGAGTTATCAAATTCAGTTTTCTTTCCTGCTGTAACTCAAATAGCATCTGTGGAGTCTGTTTTTTTCCCAGAGGAACCTAGAGACTGACAGGTTTCAGTGCCATATCTCTTGTTTTGAACACAGCCTTGTAACAGATAAACACCTATCTAGATTCTTTCTTTCTTTCTTTCATTCTCCCATTGCTCTCTGAATCATAGAGTCACAGAATGGTAGGGGTTTAAAAGGACCTCTGGGGATCATCTAGTCTAACTCTCCTGCTAAAGTAGATTCATCTAGATCAGAAGACTGGTCCTTAATATAAAGGATGATGTAATGAACATTACAGATGAAAAGAAAAGCTGAATTAAATCAATTACAGGAGGGTTGGACTAGATGATCTTTAAAAGTCTCTTCCAATCCCTACCATTCTATGATTCTATGATACTTCACATTTGTCTTATACACTTACCATTATAAATCATTACATTTCTAAAAAAACAAACAAAAAAGTATTCAATCCTTCCCTGTGAAATTTGAAGAAAATTTTACTCACCAGGTTAATCGTGTTCTCAGGTCAGCAGCAATCCCTGAATTTCTGAAGTGTTAGGAACATATGAGAGACTAATCTGCAGTGGCAATGAACAATATATATTGTCATGTACTGAAAAATTGTATTTTCTCTAGAGAAATCACAATTTTAATATATTGCAAAGTGTAAAACTTAAAAAAACCAAAGGTACATGATGAAGAAATGGTGACATAGCAGGAACTAGGAGAGAAAGCATCATCCTCATCACATTGATTTTCCAGACATTGATGGGTACTCCACAGCAGAGTGGGAACTGATGTTAAGATGTGACATGCAGTTGAGCACAGCCCAGAGGAAAGCACAGGGAGTGGACAAAAAGCTTACCTGGATGGTAGTGAAGGTCTGCTGAGGGTATCTGAGTTGTTGTGATACAACTTTGGTGAGGTTGTTCAATGCTCAAGTGTTCAGTCTGTGTGGAAGGACCAGTCTATGGTCTGCAAAACCAATTCCCTAGGTCAATGGCTGGAAGAAGGCAAACTGTTTGCTGAAGATATTGTGTGTTTGCATACATCATTCATCTCTACATCTTCTCTGCAGTGTCACCTTATCTGTGGAGGACAAGTCTAATTTAAATAGGCAGAGACCAAAGGAAGCATCATTTCTAAAGGTGCCCAGGAGATGCACTATGTCTAGTGCCCTACAATTCACAATGTCTGGAGATTTTAATATGAATCTTACATTATTTCTCTGTAATCAAAATGAAATATTTTTGAAGGGCTTCATTTTTTAAAAAAAATCTGAGATTTGGGCTTGTTTCCATTTGGAGTGAATCCATGTGTTAGAAGGAATTTCCTGTAGGAATTTTCCTGTAGGTCTTCAACCAACTCTACTTTGGAGGGTAAGACAAGGCTCATTGGCAGCCAAGAAGGAAGGAATCTCTGTGTCACTATCTTTGTTTTAGTTATTCCTGAGCCAGAACTAAAAGTAAGAAGATCCATTTATTTCATACAAACCACAAGTCTCCAGGTGTTGTGGTTTTCAGTCATTAACAATCTTTCAATTTGTGAAGGCAAGAGGCAATCTCTAGTCTACTTCAATCTATCTCATGTACAGCTCCACAAAATTCACAGAGATAAACCCGAAAAGGCCATATTTTATGTGTTTCCTTATTCCTTAAAAGCAGAGTAGTTGTTTTTCAGTTTGGTCAAACTCTAAAACATATTCATGGTTAACTTGAAATTCTTCCAAGAATGCGAAGTAATCACAAAGGTAATTTTATAGATTCATGAGCAGTTTCTAAGAGGAAGTCTATTTAGGATTAACATTACCCAGGCTGATGGCTGGTGATATGTTGCATTCTTGAGGTCCTTTGGGATGAAGGTAGTAAGCAACTGGAACAATTATATGCAGTATGGAAATATCTGCTTTACACATAGATTGGCAGAGTCTGTATTCTCTTGTCTGAATATATTTCTCCACACTGGTTCATCTCATAACTTGTTATGAACATTTTTTTTAGTCTTTCTTGCTAGCATATGTCTGCTTTTATCTCATCCATTACTGGCACACGTATCCTCAGAACATAATACCATAGCAGCCATGTTAGTATAACAGATGGGCAAGAGGATTATTTGTCTTGATACTTCATTCAGAAACCACGTATTGTTTATATTTTGTATTGACATTTAAAAGCATTTTCAGCCAATGAGGTTTTTCTTATGAGTCAGTTTCGGTTTATTTTAATTTTTAGTGATCAAAAAAAGCATACTTTTTTTCTTTTTTTTTTCCTCTACTTTGAGAACAGAAAGATAGCACTGCCTGGAGGTTACCCATAGCAGTATGATAACTACTAATGCAAATCAAACACAAAAGCTGATGAAGAAGTAATGCAAAATTGCTACTGTACCATTCAAAATAAAACTCAAACATGAAATTAAAAGGCTGAATGAAGGGAAAAAAAACCCCAACTATTAAAAAAAGCTATCAAAATAATCAAAACCAGGAAAAAAAAGAAAAACAGATTCCACAAAAACCAAATTAGATTCTGAGATTTATCACATACATTTTTCTTTAGTAATTTTGATACTCAAATCAAACAGGCAAGCAGAGCAGGTAATAGCTTACTGCTTTGGGGAGGAAGGTGTAGTGTAAGGCATGGAGATTCTGACTGCATATAACTGTATGTGGTTTTTCTCAAAGGCAGTGCTGAAAGTTTATTCTTTAGGTATGGATAAACTGATGATCACATAAAAGCTCTTTGTGGTGAACAGAGTCATTGTCTCTCTGAATTAAAGGTAGAACCTTCCTTGAACTTATCTTGCTCAGGATTTCACACTTTTAGCAGTCACTGATATGATAATAAAACTAGATTACTGTGCCTAGCATGCATCTGTAAAAGAGATTAATGTAAGGAAAAAATATTTTACTGTGAAAGTGAAGGAGCCCTGGCACAGGCTGCCCAGGGACGGTGTGGAGTCTCCTTCCTAGGAGGTCTTCAAGACCTGCCTGGACACGTTCCTGTGTGACCTGATCAAGATGGACCTACTTTAGCAAGGCATTTGGGCTAGATCTCTAAAGATCCCTTCCAACCCCTACCATTCTATGATTCTCTGATTCTATGATATTCCTAGAGTCTGCAGTCCTCACAGAACACTTAAATCAAAGGAATGTTTTATCATCCAAGTAGTAGTGTGGCTGGAACGTACCACTGGGAAACTGATATCCTTTAGGTTAAACGACTGACACTAAGTGAAAGTGCAAATCTGGATTGAGATGTACAAATTTAATGTCAATATGTTGCAGAAATCTCCAATTTGGGTTTTAGATCAGTCAAATGTTCCACTTTCTGGGTTGGGATTGATTCCAGAAATTTCATTAGCTCAGATCCTAGGTAGTCATCTATAGTAATTTCTAAGTAAATACAATTAAATCCCCTTTTAAAGTTCATTCAATTGATGAAAATATAAAGACAGCATTGCTCAGTTAATCATTGGTGAGAAGTACACTATAAAATCATTGATGACTGGTGTCAGTGACCATTACCAACAGTGAGATGGCAAATTTGGGTTTAGAGACCCATTAGTAGAATTTTAGGAATATGTAGGAAAAAAAGTTTGCATGGACAATTTGATTCTACAAGTCCATGAAGAGTTTCTCCATAAACTTCTATAGAAAGTAAGACTGGAAACGTGCTAACCCATACTTTACATAGCACCATTCCTTTCTATTATATAGGAGAGGAAAACAGAGAGTGTTTGATTTTGCTCTACTTACTTATTCAGAACAATTAAACCAGAAGGTAGAAAAAGTAAAGCACTTGCATTTATATATTTTATTACAGATTTTCCTTTGTGGAGAATTTCCAACATTTAGATTACTGAGTTCTACTATGTGAATAGCAAATGAAATTTCTTAGCAGAATGTGATAAAACAGTTAAGTAGACTACAATTTCATTTTCTCAATTCCATCAGTATAACAGATAACAAAAAAAAAAAAAACCCAGCATTTTTCATTTTCCTTCATTTCTTTTATCTAGTTTCAGGTCTTTAGTGGGCATCAAAACAAACGTATGTGAACCTAAATATTGGTACTACTAAAGTTTTGAATGTTGCTATTCCCCTGATGCATCAATTACTTCTAGAAAGTTTCGGTTATCTAAAAATGTTTCTGTTTGATTCATCTTCTCTCCCAACCTTTTCTGATTTTCTGGATTTCCTGGTTATTCAACTGAGCACAAATTGCTGTTCATACAGATGCACTGCCATGATTTCTGATTTGCAGGCTGTCACTCCCATTAATAACCTACTAGGCTGTCATGCTGTCATTCCTTGTTGCTGCAACGATTTGTTTCAAACATAAGGGCTGATTCATGAAGAATAAAAAAAGCAGTTGTCCTGTTTTACAGGAACCTCAAAATATTTATGCAGAAAATGTGTGAAAAGCACGCACAACACTTTTATCCTGAAGAATGTGATTGCTAAATATCCAACTTGTTTTCCTGAGTGGAAAGAGAAAGAATATAGAGTGAATTCGCCACTCCATTTTTTTTTTCTGTATGAAAACATAGCACTTTTAATAAAACCTTCCCTTCTGAAATATCCCCAGTTCAGTTCCAGAGCTATGATATGGTATCTCCCCAGGACGGTATAATGGCTTAAAAACTGTTGTCAAAGCTGATTTTAGTTTTTTTTTTAATTATTATTTCTCATCTGTCTTTCCCAGGAGTATTAATGGCAGTTATCTTAGTAACAAAAGAGAACTTATGAGTGTACTTCAGCCTTTTAGTTTTCTTTCCTGATCCAGAAGCACTTTGCACGATTTCACTCTTAGTTATATTGGTGTAGCCTCATTGCATCTTACAGGCTAGTGCTTTTGGAAGAAACAACATGGCCCACTGGATTCATTGATCAATATCACAGTATGCCATTGAGCGTGATCAGGAAAAGTCAGAAGATTGTCAGGATGAGTAAAACCTTACTAATGAATAAACCAGCACATGCATCCATACAAAACAGAAAATTATCTGGGGCTGGATGAAAGCTTACAAAGGTTTTGACCCATCTGCACTTGTCTAGGAACTCCTCTTGTCTGCAACTGGAGGCAGAAAGCTAATTTGACAAGTGATGCTGGTGATTGTTGGAGAGCACAGCAAGTCCCCTCTGTTGTACCTGGTCCCCAAATGCTTCCTGGTGCAGGGTGAGCATCATGGCAGAATGTCTGGCTTAGCAGCTGTTGGACCACCCTGATGAATCCCTCTGGAAACACCCTCATACTGGCATTTGCCATCCAGCTCACATACCCACAGTATTTCAAGGAGTTGCCAGGAGCTGAGCTCCCAATGGTTGGCACAACTCCCAAAGAAACAGGCAGAAGAAGGTTTCTGCAGAAGAAAAAGGAATAAGAGAATAACACAGGATGTTAATGTAAATCAAAATTGGGAGAGAAGGCAAATGGATAAGCTGTTTGGATCTGAGGAGCAGTGCTGATATTTTTCCCCTGCCATCCCCAAGCTGCTTCTCTCCATCCCAGATTTGCATTATTCGGGCAGTGTGAAAGTTTCACTTTCTGTCCACTCCAAGTACTGCCTACAGATGGCTGCTAATGAGTGAGCTACTTTAAAATACCTACTTAAAAATACTTAAATCACCAGGCTGACTTAGTGCACTGTAATTTAAACCAATATTTTAAAGAGGCAGCCACCCAATTACAGCATTATTGTTATCTTCTGTAAGGCTTACACATTAACCCACTTGAAAATTTGTCCCTGTCAAACAGTATCAGCAGCCAGCCCCAAAACTGTCAATGCCATAGTATTTCTAAATTGATGTTTAATTAATGAAGTACTACAGCAACAGGTTCTCTCACTTCTCTTTTAATTTGATCTCCATGGCATTATAGGAACCTAAAGCTTCCACTAGGCATATATTCCTACCATTTCCTTGTCAGAGGAAATGTATATTCATTTTAGACTTGTGGAGGCAATTACAGTAGCCACCAGTTGCCTACAGCAGCTAATCAAAGTGATAACGTGCAAGTTCTCAACTCCCCATGAGACAGACCACTTGCCTCCAGCTGATGAATGCCAAAAGAGTAGAATCGGCCCACCAGTAATGACACTGTCATCTAAGAGAACTTTTTAACTAACCCATGGTTTTATAAAGACTCTATTAACATCTCATAAAAAGAGGTCTAGATAAAGCATTCTAGCAAGATTTAAAGGAAATACCAGTGCTGATGTAAATGTCCATTGCAAAATATTAAGCTGGTATTTGCCCAAGTGTAACCTTTGCACTTCTCATGTTGAGGAAAGTGATGAAGTCTTCCCCAAATGTTTTCAAGTGTGTGACTAACCTCTAACTAAAATGCTGTCACGTCCTTGCCTATGTCCAGCCACACAAACACTTGCTTAAACAAATGTACAATTCCATCAATTTCCAAAGGATTCAAGGGTTTAAAGTCAAATGTATAGGAACACCATTGAAATGTGGGCTATTATGCTACTGGAAAGTAGTATCCCAGATTTTTAGTTTACATATTAATTGGTGTTGCCTACAACTACAATAAGTAAAGCAAATTTTGGAAGTAGAAGAAAACAACATTTATAAATAGCTCACAATTATTTGCTAACTGAAGGGATTAACCACATTGACAGCAAACCTTTTGGTTCTTCTGCTTGTCCAGTCACTTGTTTTTGTTGGAACTTTATTATCTAGAACATAGGCATACTTGGCAATTACACAACCCTCTCCGCAATCTGCCACTGTATTAGTGACATAAGCAGCATGAAAGATACACACTATATTTTTGCTTTGTTCCATCAGTGTATTTCAGAATTTGGTGTATAAAAAAATAAGTAAAGATAATTAAAATATTTGATTCTATATCATAGACTTTGCAATCAAATAAAACCACATCTTAGTGGTTTCATTAACATTCTCTAAAAGACAAGCCAAAAAACCTCAATACAGAAGTCACTTCCCCCTGAAATATAAAAGCTACCCACATGAAAAAATTATCTGTGGCTGTGCCTCTCCTCTAATCCAATTATTAATTCTGAGGTTTCTCTTTAAGGCTTCTGGCCAGGTTTTGACATTGGATTTTGGGATATTCTAATTAGCTGTCATCCCAAAGGAGGCGTTCCTGGCTTCCTCACTGCATATTCTGGAGTCCAGGAGGACTCCAGGCTGCAGGCTGCAAGGAGAGGGGGTTAGGTTAGTACATTTCCTACCCATGTTGCTCTCATCACCAAGGGAATGGACTTCGGCTCTACCATTTCCTAGTCTCATTAAAAAGCTGGTGAGTTTTTAAAGGCTGCAGTTTCCATTCTTTTAGGACTGTTTCCACCTGCAGCAACCATTTCGTACTTTGAAAGACATATGTCATGATGCTACTATAATTACTTACTAGCGCTCAAAGGATCAGAACAAGGCCAGCCCAGTAGCTCAGAGTACTTCTTCACAATAGAGGAAAGGGTGATTGTCACCTTTGGAGTCATGAGACAAATTTGAAGACAATTCAGAAATAAAAGAAGCAGAATTTGCCCTGTATAATCTCTGTTGCAGATAACAACTCCAAGTAAGAAACAGCTTTCCCTTCCAGGCCAACAAGAACATCTTCTCAAAATAGCATACATTTGATCTGAGGCATTGAGAGACAGTAAACGAAATAATTCCCACACATCTATTTCTATAGATACTTTTCAAAAATCAAGTTTAAATTTTCTTGCTTTAGAAACTATGGAGTAAGATATTCACCCTCTGTGTTTCAGGTATCTATGGAAATAAGGTGGTGCTCTTAAAACCTGATTTCATTTTCCTTCATTCGCACAGATAGATGACACCTAATGGGTGATACTTGCTGTCAGCTTTACACAACCAGATCCGTAGACTTTGGACAATTATCTGTAATCAATAGCTGTAGCATCATGGTAATAAAATTATAGTACTTACACATAATTACACTTATGTTCAAATATATTCTGTTCCATTCAGAGCATGCATCAGCGGAGTAAACCTCAATAAGTCAGTAGTTCTCAATACAGAAGGAGGGAAGGTCAGATCTGTGTTTTCCAAGAAATTTAGTTCAGAAAAAAAACCTTTCCTTTTTGGTTAACCTTCTAATATTTCCATCCTTTCAGATTTCAGAAAAAACTGTTCTGGGTAAAGCCTTTGCAGAATTACCTCTGCTAATCCTACACATATAACTGTATTTTTTCTACTAAATTTCTTACAATTACATGCACAAGAATGAGCATAACAGCATTTATCACATGTTGATTCTAGTACTTGAGGTCAGAAATTAGTGGACACTCTTGGATTCATAATTGCTTGTAAATTCACCAAGATTAATTTTGCATGTCAGTATAAAAATAGACCTGTATTGTATTTTTAATTTTGTGCTTTCCCCATTCAGTTTCAATATACTGCCTCTCCCGGCTCCTTTTCTGTTCTTCTCTCATTTCCTGGTCCTCTATTCAGTCCAGTTTTGTCCTCTAATTTTCTCTCCTTCTACTACTTTTTGATCCTTAACATTGATGTTGAAGACAGTATTCTGTGCTGGAAAGGTGTTTGTATTGGTGTAAAAAAAAGGTTCTGCTCTATTACTTTTTTCCCCCATATAAAGACATTCTAATACCTTAGCTGTATTATGGACCCCAATTTCAGTAGTTACAGGACTTTTCCCTACACAATGAAATCCTGAGTCCTAGTCACCCTGCTGTTAAGAAAAGGGAAAGAAAAGACTCTAAAAAAAATCCTAATATGCAGGTATCTAGGCATGTTTCCCACAGGTCACCACTAAGTACCTTAAAACACAGACCAGTGCAAGCAGAAACAAGTAGGAAATGAAAGGCATTATAAAGGATTGACAGGATCAGTCCTTTTTCCTCCTGGTTTAGATGTGCAGGCTCTTGGCAAGAGTTTCTCCTATTTCTAGAAGCAGCAACTTTCTCAAAAAGTGCAGTGTTTATAGCGAAAGTTCCAAATTTTGTTACAAAGAATACTGTTTTATCATAAATTTTACATAGAAATATGGAATTTTTCCCAGTCACCACTGGCTGCAGGTGAGGAAATTAAAAAGTTGAGCATTGATGGAGAAGCTGTTTTGGGTATGCCTATGAAGAAGTCAAATCTGTTGTTCCTACAGATATTTTCAAATCAGTTTTGAACTAGCTACCTAGTTCAGTTATTGGTCCTGCCAGCAGTATAGAGGTTTCTCATCTTGTCCTGCAGTTTTTGCAAACTGCTTTTTGACTTGGTGCAGCAAACACAGCAGTACTAGCAGGACACAGGGCAACATGGGCTGCAGCCAGACTGTGCCACGTGTATGCGGCCTATGGGTCCCACTGGGCCTAGAGAGAGAATGTTCTTGTTCTGGAAATTATAAGCACAGATGATAAGGAGACGCCACCTACCTATGGCATACTTCCAAAAGCTACAGGGAGTGGGAGCTCCCTTTGCAAACTTGTTCCGATTTGTACTGAGTAAGCTGACCCTGATCTGGCCTGGGGCAGCAAAGGTCACTCTGATTACTCCTATGACAGATCTCACTTGAATAACATCAAATCTAGTGTATTTCCCAAAACTGCAACACAGTGCTATGATCAAAGTGAGCTTAGGTGTTTAAAGCCTAATCTTTTGGCAAAGATTTTCTTCTGGGAAAATCGGTCATATCCTGATAGCCAGGGATAGTCTGAAGATGGGTAAACTTTTCTTCTGAAATGGCCTATAATTCATTAGGTGCTAGCTAAAGAAATAATGTACAGCCAGAGAAAAAACTAGAGCTGTCATAACCTGAAAGATCTGATTTGTGAGAGATTTTTCTTTTTCTTTTTTCTTTTCTCTCCTTTTTTGCTAACTAGAGTTAAAAACAAGGTAATCACACCATAATTATAGCTTTGATCACTTCTGTGCTGAAGACAAAAATGGTTCTATGTAGGTCACTTGCTGATGCCTAAGTTTATCAAAACAGATTTATACCATGATAATATCAATTTTGAATCTTCTATGGCATGCACACACAACATCTGAAACTGTTTCAGGTATTGTCATTTATCACTCACTACATATTTCACTATAAACTATTTATAAATTATGTTTATTGCCTTATAATTAGTAGTACTAACATTGCATAATATCAATAAGGTCTTTAAATATGTAAACAATAAATAATAGTAATATTAATGCCAGCAAGCAGCACTGCTTGACAGCATCTTGTATATTCAGTCAGCCTGTGACTATATTTCTTTACACTACAACAGCTAGATATGGAATGGTGCCAGTCACTGGTTTAATGAACGTCAAGATGAGCATAGAAGTAGCAAAGTTAGTTACCAGTTGTTTTAAAAGGAAAAAAAAGAAGAAGAAAAGTTGCAAAGGAAATTTTTTCTAACTGTTATATAACTCCAGGAGAAGTTGTGGATCCTTTTTCGAGTGCAGAGTCCCATTTTCCTGAAGAAGCAGTGAGACCAAGTTTTCCCGTTGGAATACCTAAAATGATGGACCTCGATAGTTTGCCATGAGAACTGAAGTGATAGATTTGACCTCTGGACTGCATAAGGATAAATCAAAGATAAACAATAAGGCACTAAAAGGTAAGCAGATGGTCCCCACACATTTGATATTATAATTCCTATTTTTTTTTTCCAAATTCCCTTTGGAGAAGGGGAAGTTGAGCTTTTGCTTTGTTTTTCTAATGAGAGGTCTACATTGCACAGATTCACTATCAGTCTTCTGAATTTAGATGGCATTATTGGAGAGTCCAGCTACGAACTGAAGGAAACGAAAGTCTTTTCAAACCTGTGGAAACCTTGTAGAAGCATTGCATTAGTTGCTATATTGACTTTACCTCTTCAGGTAGAGAAGGTGTATAAAGATGCCTTTATACTTACAGATCAATAAGTGTTTCAATTTCCTTGTCTCTCCTACTTAGAAGACTAGAAATTTGTTATAAAATGGAAATGGGAACTATTTGTTGAAGAAAGAGTAACATTACCTTTTACCATGACGGCACATTGAGAGAGACCCTACACTCATTAACATTTGGCATGTGATTCTGAAGTAGACTGGCTCTTTTAAAACTGCCTTGACTTGTCCATTTATTCCAGGCTCAAAGAGCAAAGCCATGGGATTTTCCTTTTCCAGACTTTTCTTCCCATATGTCCCAAATGAATGACCTTTGTCCTTTCAGCCCTTATTGCTTGCTATAATGGAAGTCCTTCCCTGATATAGATCAGTTCCTCCATTAGAATTAGCCCCACATTGAATGCCCAGACATCCACTGCTGTGGCAGCTGCTAATGGGGTTTTTGGTCACTTGGTAATCAAAGTTTCCAACAATATAAGTAACTAGGGAGCTTCTAGGGCAAATCCAGTAACTTGTAATGCAAAATTAAACACTTTAACAACAAAGAAACCAGATTCTTTGCCAAAACACGTACCCTTAAGGTGTTCTGCACCTGGGTGACTTGTGACACTTTGATGGACAATCATAGCTAAACCTGATATGGCCACACTGTCTGTTTCTCAGAAATTCCTCTATGTTATTCTGCTCTGTTTAACAGCAATGGTGAGTATATAAATCCTGGTTCAGGATGATAGCAATGATGTAATATCTGAGGGTTTCAGATGGTATTCAGCTGTATTACTATTGTGGGTAAAATTGTGTATGCTACCTTGTTCTACAAAGGGTACATGACCACATAGCATAGAATCTGCTACTCCAGACCTGCAGCTCCAAACTGCCAGCAGAGGCTTACTGCTCTCATAACCAGACCATGTAATTTGACATCCACCGTGAAACAACTGGAGATCCCAGTAGACAAGCTGACTATGAGGCAGTAATGCACTCTTGCAGCAAAAAAGGCCAACAGCACCCTGGAATGCATTAGGAGGAGTGTTGCCAGCATTTCAGGGACTTTCCCCTCTATTCAGCACTGGAGAGACATATCTGTAGTGCTGCATCTAGTTCCAGGATCCTCAGCACAAGTGAGGCATGGACACACCAAAGCCAGTCAAATGAACGGACAATAATTGATTAAGGGACTGGAGCATCTCTTATATGAGGAAAGTCTGAGAGTTTCAACTGTTAATCCTAGAGAAGGCTCAGGGGGATCTTATCAATGTGTACAGATACCTGATGCTTCAGAACACATGAACATAACAGTAGGTCCTGATTATGTAGAATTCAGGTATTGCTCTAACACAAAATGAGGACTAGTTAAATCTTTCACATCAAATATCTCATATGTTACTCATCAGCATACACCTATTCTTGGCAGCCAGAACTGACCAATGCAGCAGGAATACTTACTATATAAGCAGTAGCACTAGTAAGTAGGAGGCACACTAAAGCTAGCTAAGATTATAGATGAAGCTTCATATATATGTTCATATTTCATCTGCTGATGAAATTTATCTTGAGATCAACTTTTCAATACAGAATACAGTTAAAAGATCATTCCTCCAAAGACTACTTGAAGCATTAAACCTGAAATTATTTAGAGAGAGAAAGTCAAACTACTGAAAGTCTTCTTTGCTTTTGTCTTTATGGCCAAGGCCAGCCCTCAGGAAAACCAGTCCAGCAAGGATAGTAGGATGGTCTGGACAACAGAGCACCTTCCCTTGGTAGATGAGGAAGAAGTTAAAAATTTGTTGGCCAAGGTCAACACTCATAAGTCAATGGGTCCTGATGAGATGCATCCGGGAGTGCTGAGGGAGTTGGCTGATGTGGTTGCTAAGCTGCTCTCTATTGCTTTTGAACAATCATGGAGGACAGGTGAGGTGCCTGAGGACTGGAGAAAGGCCAATGTTACTCCAGTCTTCAAAAAGGGCAAGAAGGACAGCCCAGGAAACTACAGGCTAGTTGGCCTTGACTCCATCCCTGGAAAGGTAATGGAACAACTCATCTTGAATGTAGTCACTAAAAATATGTGGAGGAAAAATGTTTATCAGGTGGAGTCAACATGGATTCACCAAGGAGAAATCCTGTTTGACAAACCTGATAGCCTTCTGTGAGGGCATAACTGGCTGGCTAGATGAGGAGAGCGCAGAGGATGCCATCTACCTTGACTTCAGCAAGGCTTTTGACACTGTCTCCTATAACATCCTCATCAGAAAGCTCAGGCAGTGTGGCTTGGATGAGTGGACAGTGAGGTGTATCGACAACTGGCTGAATTACAGAACCCAGAGGGTGGTGACCGAGTTGGAGGCCTATGGCCAATGGAGTTCTACAGGGATTGGTTCTGGGGCCAGTCTTGTTCTGAGGGAACAGAGTGTACCCTCAGCAAATTCCCTGGTGACACTAAACTGGGAGGACTGTCTGATTCCCCAGAAGGCTGTGCTGCCATTCAGTGGGATCTCAACTGGTTTGAGAGTTGGGCAGAGAGGAACCTTATGAGGTTCAACAAGGACAAGTGTAGAGTCCTGCACCTGGGAAGGAACAACCCCATGCACCAGTACAGGCTGGGGATTGACCTGCTGGAGAGCAGCTCTGCAAAGAGAGACTTGGGAGTCCAGTGCAAGGCCACCAAGATGATTAGGGGAGCATCTTCCTTATGAGGAAAGGCTGTGGGAATTGGGGCTGTTTAGCCTAGAAAAGAGGAGACTGAGTTGAGCTCTCATTAAGATTTACAGATATCTAAAGGATGGATGTCAGGAGACTGGGGCATCACTTATTCTGTTGTATCTAGTAACAGGACAAGGGGTAATAGGATGAAGCTGAAACACAAAAAGTTCCATTGAAATATAAGAAAAAACTATTTTACTGTTCAGATGAGGGAATCCTGGCACAGGCCGCCCAGGGAGGGTGTGGAGTCTCCTTCTCTGGAGGTTTTCAAAATCCACGTGGACACGTTCCTGTGCGACCTGATCTAGGTGAAGCTATTTTAGCACGGGGTTGGACTAGATGATCTCTAAATGTCCCTTCCAACCACTACCATTCAATGGTTTCATAATTCCATGATTCTTTAATCCCGAACTTTGGTAGAGTTCAGAGGCAGTTTTAAGTCCCCAGTATAGGTAATCTCATGTATTTTAGATTATTTTTTTTTTCAAGCATATTCTTTTTGTTTTCCTATTCTAGTAAGATTTTCTGTATGAAACAGACATGAAACAACCTTTTTTCTTTTTCTTTCTCTTATTTCCCTATTTCATCATTTTCCTCATATTCTGTTTCTCTGGTTGCAGACAATCTCATCTTTTCTGGTGCTCTCTGCTTGTCAGCCTCTCACTTTCAATGCAGAGACCTCCTCCATTCTTTCACTAGAAATATGAATCTAGATGTATAACATACGGATCTTTGAAAGTGCTGGGCACTCGCTAACAGACAGTGATAGATCTTCCCTAGTTTTTACTGAGGTTGAATTTCCTTGGCACCATCTACTATCATGCCTTTATACTTAGGACTTTTCCATTTTAAAGCTCAACGTTCACTACCTTTCAACACCTCTTCTGTTTCTGAGGACTGTCTTTCATGCAGTTCCTATTGCTCTCTTTCAGTCTGCTTAAAGTGCTATCTTTAGCTGCCTTCAGTTTTAGCAGACTACATTTTTTTTTAACTGAATTGCACTTTAGTGGTCAAGCTCTATGTGAGCACAAACTTCAGATAAGACAGTCACATTTGATATTCCAGGTCGCAACTGGAATGGATCTCAGTTTCTGAGTGTGGTGATTGTTTCCACCTAACCAGGAGTAAAACAAAGAACAGGGTTGTGTGAATAGGAAGTAGAGATTCTGCCTTGCAGTGCACCAAAATCCTAATAATGTTGATTGCAATGGCATAACTGCGTTGCTTGTGTTTTCATCCCAAATTCCTGGATTGAAACCCCAAATGTTCTGATCTTGAATTCCATGCTCATTTATAGAATAGTATCAATGTGAGAAGAGGGCTATGGAAATAAGGTTTTTCCTTACAGTTGATCAATAGAGGGCATAATTAAAGACTGTAGGCCAAATCCTCAACCAAGGTAATTCACAGTGATTTACTCCACCCGCAAATCTGGCTCACAACAGAGAGTTGCTGTTGTTTAAATGTTAAATCACTCCCAATCAAGACAGAAAAACTATATTCTGTGCTTACCTTCCAATTCGCACCTGAATTTCTTCAATTTGAATGTCTGTCCCTCAGAACACAGAGGCAACCATTTCATGAAAGAAAGCAAAAGTTAATTTCAATACATGGTCTGCTTGATCCCTCAAAACAGGTCAAAGTTGGGATAACTATAGATATCTGACTGATGTTCAGATGCTTACATTCCCTGATGAATCCGTGGCTAACACTATGTGGTGGAAATATCTCGCATTATTCCTGTGTTTGCCAGCTTGCAGTGTCATTGCAGATGGCAAACACAAAAATAGCACAAAAAAATCCTTTCTGAAATACAGGCTCTAAAAGGGTTTTGTTAACCCTGCAACAGCTTTTCCAAGGTGTCCAAACTCTCTGTTCTTTACTAACATAAAACATCCCATCAGGAATATCTTGTAAAACCATTGTTACAGTAAATTTCAGGCCATTTCTGATTTCACTGCTGCCTACTTAATAGAGGTATATTTATTTCTTCATTTCTTCTCTAAGAAATCTACTGCTGTTACATTTTACTCTTTGCTTGATGCTACTTTCATTAGAGTAGGAGTATCTTCACAGCAATAGAATTGAAAAGGTCTCAGTTGTTAACATGAAAGTAGGACTGCTTAAATTTGATTACTGTGTTTAATGAAGTGTCACATTTATTTACAAGATGACATGATGAATCACATTAAAGTTATTATAAATCAGCTTATAAGAATGGACAAATGGTTCAATAAAGCAATGGATTTACAAATCCAAGATGAACACATTTGGGTTCCTTGTCATATTTTCCTTTAAAAAAAATGGCAGTGCACTATTTACTTTAGCCCAGGAGCTAAATTGGCAATTTGCTTCTAAAAAGAGAGAGAGAGAAGAGAGGGTTCACATTTCATTTTGTAGCATACTTTCTGTCTCACTGACCAAAAATGTCAGATCATTCACATGGGCAAATCCAGTACACCTCAACATGTTTGTTACCCTTAGAGACATACATATGTGTCCTTTCCTTCCTCTTGTAATGCAGCCATGTCCCATCACTAGCAGAAGACGTTTCACATCCATACCAGACATAGTATTTCTCAACATTTTCTTTTCCTGTCTCCTTCATTTCCCCATATGCTGGGCCTTAAGCTGGGGTTCAAATTACCCCCAAGAGCATCAGTCCTAAGATTAAAAATAAAACTGTGTCTGTTTGCCTTTTGACGCTTTCATCACCTTGCCTTGTGTGACAACATTGATGTGAGTTGCCCAAAGCCTGAAGAAAATCAAAAAGTAAATAAGCATCCATTCAGCCTCCCCCCCACCTCCCTGGCCTTGGAGTCTTCATTAAAAAGGTCTTAGTTCACTTTCATATGAAGGAAATTGGCTCATTTGTGTATTGTACTCTCTCTCCCTCTCTCTCTCTGCCTGACTTGCAAAGGAATTTGTTTGAAACATTTTTTTTCAGTGCATTTCTGTTTATTTGTGTTTGCCCTGAAGAAATGCTAATGCAGGTTCATTGCATTAAACAGGCCTGATAACGTCTGAGTGCACTCACATATGTGTAGGCTGAAAAACAGCCACATCCTGGGGAGAAGGGGGGCTGAGAAGGACATGTGTGTGTTTTGGGGGTGTGTATGGGCATTGTGTGTGGGGGGAAGGCTTCCAAGTGGTTGAGCTCAGGCTTTCGTGCCACATCTGCATTTTGCCCTGTTTGAGTGACAGGTGTACATGGATGCCACATTGGCTGCCAATATGTTATGAGACCATGGTAACAATCGCTCATCTCTGGGGAGCTATGCTGCCTAGTTCCTCACTATCAGACATGAAAGAAATAATTTCAGGTGCCAGAAAAGGAACTGTGATAAAAGAAAACATTTCGGCTTTCATGGCACTGGAGTTTGCCCTGAGGCAACAGCTTTGATAAAAAAATGTGTCTCTTTCTTTACATTCACAATTAATCCATGATTATCTACAAGCAATCCTTTGGCCTATAGGATACTGACAGAAAAGTTGTTTTTCTTTTTTTTTCCTCTAATTCCTTGTACACTTCACCTCTGTTTTTTTCCTGCTACTAGCACCTATTGTATCACACAAATCTTCAGACTCTGCTGAACTAGAGACAGCTTCCCACCCCCACTTTGGGAAGTTATGTAGATATCCGACATATCTGTGTAGAATAGCTATTGTTAGCTGAAGTATTAGCATATAATGTTTCTTTAGTTGTATATTTAAGAAAGATATGAAAGAGGGTTATTATACCACAAGGAAAGGTGAATCAATTCCTCTTTTCTGCAGTGTTCTGTGTCATCAGCCAAAAGAAAATTTTGGTATATTTTTAAGAGCAAAACAATGAACTTCATTCAGGAGGAAATATTATTCCTTTCTGAATTAGTTCATTTTCACTTGATATTGGTTGGATCCAGCATTTATTATGTCTGATATTGATAAGACCATGCTTCACTGTTGAGGTCATGTCTTGCCCAAAGGATATGAAGAGTCACAGCATAAAACAAATAGCACTGGGATTTTGATCCAGGCAACCTCAATCTTTCCTTGAGTCTCTATGACCACTGGAGACACATAGCCTCCTCCACAAGGAGATCTTCACTTCCCAACCCTATTAAGGGAGATTTCTGGTCCCATTATTCATCAATCATTCCCTACCTACCAATTTGGGCATCTTGCATCCACAAAGGGAGAGGGAGTCTCTGGGGTGCCCAAGGCATGGATGTCTCTGTGCAAGTACACGTATACATGCATACATCTATATATACCTCCATGTATAGCTGAGGCAAATATGGCTTCTCTGCTTGGCCCAGGATGCCCCACAACATCCTGGGGAGTGCTTGGACCTCCGAGACCACGCATAGCTCTTCAGGTACCCTGAAGTGCAGGCTGGGGCTCCTTTTGGGGGCTTGTGCAGGCAAGATGGTGTCTGACATGAGAGAGGTGCAAAAGACACAAGAAACACCTGACCAGAAATTATTTTGGGCATAGACTCTTGTAGCACAGGACCAGTACCAGTACCTCCCCCTTGCCAACGCTGGTGTCCCATGTCCCAGGCCACCCCTTCCAGCCCTTTGTTCTTGATATTAAATGCAGCTGAGTGCAAGAATCCACATAAGCCAAGCACAGTTGTGCATGGGGCCAAGCTCTGGTCTGCCCAGTCAGCAAGAAAACATTGGAAATACAGAGTGCCTTGGATGGCATTGCAGTCCCTCTTCAGGAGCAGATCTCTGGAGCCGACCATGGTGGCAAAGAGCCTGCAGAGCTATGGTGTGGCAAAGTGCTATCCTTCTTTGGTAGGGAAGCCTTCATACTGTCTGAATTGTCCAGTAAATCTGCCAGTCTTACATACAAATTTGATAAATTATATACTCAAACAATATCCCCTAATACTTTCTCTTAATAAATCCTTTTGTTTTTTACCAGAATATACTAGTATAGCAGCCATAAAGTAAAAAATATGGTTCAATGCACAGGACAGTGCTTAAATCACGAGTTGGATAGCCTGGGACAAAACTGTTCACACAGAAAATGTAGTTGTTTTTTGCTATGGTACTTTTTTTTTCTTTTTCTTTAAATCATCAGATTATTAGACAACTTTAAAGAAGATATGCCATGGACTTTTATTTGTTCATAATTCACAGATTTGAGTTGCTTCAGGTTTCAGATTAATTGCTGGAGATACTGAGCATCAAATAAAACAGACTGATCAAGCCATATCTGCAGGGATATTTAAACGTTTCATCAGTTGTTCACTCTGACTAGGCACCCATTGTGGATCTAGCTTTATGTACTTTCACTTGAACTTCCCAGAGGGATGAAAATTTTACATATATACACCTTCACACCTCTCTGCCTCAGTTTCTTTTTCAAACACATGGCAATGTTTTGCCTTATCCAAAAAAACATACAAAGGTCCAGGAACTGATTTAGAGAGAATGCTTAATAGACATAACCATCACTAAAAATGAGAGTTCAGAGTTCTCATTCATCTCAGTCACGTTGACTTCTTGAATCCCTTCCAACTTTCAGATTTTATGCTGGTGACTCTTAGATTGTAAACTGTGTGTTTGTTTCATGTTACTTAGTTCAGGTCTTTTAAAGTGGCACAATGACACAGCACGTTTTCTCCTAGAGAAGATCAACTTTGGTAAAAACTCTCCACCTACACGGTCCAGTAATTAAGCAGTTTCTGCAAGAAAATCAATCAGAAAAGTGGAGAAATTACATGGACTGAACTATTCATCTACGACAGCTGTACAAACTGTGTTTCCCTTTCACATTTTTCTCCATTTAGGTCTATCTGTCCCTATGGATGGATGTCTCTTTTTGTATATCACTTGCTTTCTTTTTGGTGGGTTTTTGTTTGCCTCAACATGCATCATTGCTTAGTTTCGCATTACTGTCTTCTGACTAACCCAACCAGCAATATTTTCAACAATGACCTGATTAGTGGAAAGAAATAAAAACACAATCTGGGGAGATGAAGAAATTATCTGGGAGCAAAGCCCTAACATGGTATTGCTTAGTTATGTACTCATTTCTGCCTTGCTCTAACAAGCAGCTGCATAAAACTAGGTAGCTTTTCTTCTCAAACAAAGCGAAGGGCTGGGGAGGGGGGAACAAAGCAAGGCTTCTGTGTGTATATTGGTACGTGTTTCAGGGGAAAAAAAATCAGGACATTGTGAGCAAACTGGCTCTGCAACGGATCGACAAGGGTTTATTATTCTGAGCAGCACTCAATCAAATGTGGCCCCTATGAACAGAGAGTAATGTTGGCGAATCATCCTGGGGGCTTTTTTTCTGTGTGTGAGTGGTATCCATCTGTCAGCTGTCAGTGCCAGTGAGAGATATACAGAGCTGTCACTTCTTGTCAGCCAGCATTTGTGAGGCCTTTTGCAGCTGCTACACAACACATACTGTCCTTATTGAAGGCCAGCAAGGAGTCTTGGAGAAGACTCTGCTGGGCAGGGTGAAAAGGGGAAGAGAGATGTCAGGACCACTCTAGGAGAACAGCCTTGACCCATCAAAGATTTTTAACTTCATTCTCAAAGTCCTATTCTTTTCTGAATATTAATGATAATAAAAGGCAGATGGAGAGCTGAAGTAGTGACACAGCTATATGCTCTGCATTTTGAGATTCAAGGCAAGTCTTGTGCTCCCTTTGGTACCTTTGGAACCTGTAATAATAAACATGGTGGGATGGAGGTGGTGATGCATTTCAAAGAGTCCAGCGCTGTATCCTGAATGAAATGAGAACGAGGACAAATAGTTATTCCTCCAAGAAAATATATCTCCATCCATCACTCCCTAGATATACACATTATATAGATACAGATATAGACATATGCATATACAACACAGATGTGCAATGTGTGAAAATCTTAGATGTGTACCCACATGTTTTAGAAGTGTTGGAGATGCACTGGGCTTGCTCTGAATTTAGGGTTAAATCAAAACTCAGGTTCCAAGGCACTGAAAGCTTGCCAGCTGTTTTCTGAAAATGTTGGCTCCAAATGTTGAAAAATCTCATGAGATCAGCTGTTCTTCTGAGCTTTCCTCCACCATGGGCTGTATCATAACCAGTTCCACCAAATAAGAGGCCTTTTTGGTTTATGACCTGCTGCAGATCTATAGCATTGATAAGGACCAAAACCTTTGTGTCCAATCTGTTTGATCTCACATATTATCAATCACAGACAGAGTTGAAATAGATTTTAAGTAAAGGATCTTGAGGTTAGAATATTATTATAAAGTCATAGTTTTATAAATGTATAGTCATGCCAAAGTATTTTGCACCATCTAAAAAAGAGTTATTGTTTAAATCTATACAAAACATATTTTGTTTTGTTTTATATGTTTACAACTGCCTTCATAACAAAACTAATCTAAAATGGCCACAGTGCAAGGCAGCAGGATTAGGAGAAATGAGTATATGTGGAGCCGAAAAGTGCTGAATCCTCCTGTTTTCTACTGATTCTCCAAGTCCCTTCAACACGTCCACGTAAATTCTCCACTTGTTTCTCATTTGGTGTTAACATTTGATTACCACTCTTACAAGAGCACCTAGTTGATGAATCTTTCAATCTGCCTTTGATCTTCTAAGTATCTCTACAGATGCAAAGCTGTCTTAAGTATATTACCAAACCAAGGGATGTGATTCCAGTTGTGCATTCATAGTGCAAAGCTATAAACTTCACCCTAGCTCTGCAGCCGTAATTTTGCAAGGGTGGAAGATCAAGTAATGTTAACAGTACTCAGAGTTCAGTGCAGCTTTGGACATGAGTAAGCCACCATTTACGCACAAGATCTCATACCAGAGATGATGAGACCTCTTCAAGATATTTAGAAAAATACAGTCAGAGGTACTGTGACAAGTTTCTAGAGTACATAAATCAATGAAGTTCTGTTCAATGGCTAGGGTTTGTACATGCTACATAACATCAATCTCACAATAAGAATATCTGTAATATAACAATTAGATTGTAGTATTCAATAGAAATAGAAACAATTCATTTAAATTATGTGCTTCCATTACATTATGCACAGATTAATTTTAAAATCTTGTAGAATACTAAAAAATAGATGTATAAGTATATTGATTAGAATTTTTTGCTAGAGTGACTGGGTTTCTCAAGTAGACTGCTATTGTTAAGACCAAGCAGCAAGTACTTCACTGATTCCTTTTGTGCCCGTAGATTTTTTATTATTATTATTTAAAATATGCAAAAAAGATTTATAATTTAGCTTAGGGTTGCTTGAAAGCCTCCTCTGTTTGGTTACCAGTTTCAAACACATATGGTATAACTCATATTGCTGCAAGTAAAACAAGTCTGACTGTTGAATGAGCATAAGACTATAATAGCAGAATGTCTGCATTTAGCCTTTTTAACTCAGATCTGCTCACAAGCCAAAATCAAATGGGAAACAATTAGTGCCTGTCAGAAAATGATTTCCCCCTTCCCCTTGAGCAAATCCAAAAATGCAAAAAAAAAAGAAGACATTTTCACTTGAAAAGTAATAATTCTGTTGTGAAGTTGCTGTTCCAATGGCTCATGGGAATTGTAGTTCGTATGCCTCATGTCCCAATTACTTTTCAATTACTTAATCCCTTATTAGACTGCCTCTTGCCTTTAGTCTCCCCTATGCCCTTCCATGAATTATTTTGTCATATCACAGAACATCTCCTCATTTGCATCCCAGAAGATACAGGAAACTCCGTAAGAGGAACCTTATCGATAAATAAGGGAGAGTGTTTGTGAACTGAATGACTCAGATCAACTTCTGCCAAGCACTGTGACGTATTTCTGAAGTTTGGACAGTTTCATGATGAGAACTCATAGATATAATTCTCTCTGAGCTAAAGTCTAAAGCTTACCATGCTTTAAACTGTTAAGGCTCTGGATACTTCTCAGTTTCATTTCCTATTTAGAATAAGAGAAGCTAAAATTCTGAGGACACCCTCAGGACTAACCATTGAAAGAAAGTATATTGGGTGAATGATACAGAAAGCTTCCTACCAAAGCATGGTATACCTGAAAGGTTTCAACATTTGTTATGAAAGTTATGGATATGTACAAAACTTCTAGGGTCATAGAAGTGAGCCCTTCCTCATGAGGTTCTTGGAAGAGTGCTGTACTATGGCCTTTGCCCACCAAAGCAAAGAGTGGTTAAAAAATTATCATTCATTCCTGGTGGAGAACAAGAGAAGTGCACTGCTCCAGACAGGGATATTGAGTGGAACATGATGGGTGTTATTGTGATTAGAAAGAACAGCATATCTTTATAAATTTAAGTTGTTCTTGGTTTTGAAAAAAGGCAAGTATGAAGTCGGGATTTTGATGGAGAAGTTTGTTTACAGCAACTTGCCGTCTCACATCTATCCTGGAAATTCTTGTGGACGTAAAGACACACTAATTTCCTTGTGTTGCAATCAAAACAGCATGGTGGTCTCAGTAAAGTTTGACTACTATCTGTTTTTCAGTTAGTGATAGGTTTACATAGCCCATACCTCTCTAAACCAGACTAGGAGGACACTGTAACCTTTTCAATCCTCAAATGTTGTTTTAGTTATCAAATTGTATGAGTCTGTTCCCACAATATTTTCTGTAGTTGTTAACTTCCCCAGTCTGCCTATACCAGTTATATTTAAAGATTGGATTTTATTTACTCCCCAAACTCTCCTGCTTCTCAGGCGTATTTGTTGTCTCTTCTGATCCTGATTTTGCCATCTCCTTCACATTCAGTTGGACTTCTCTCCTGGTTTCCCAGTAGACAGGCCAGCAGAAAGCATGGACAAAACACCTAGTTGTGTAGGGCAGTAGACAGATATGATGTAGACAAAACACTGTCCCAAACAAAAGAGGTACATCCCATGACAGCAGTCATGGCTCTATGTTTAGACCACAGAGGCTCAGTTGTCTCGGCATCAAGCCAACTAGGCCCACCACCCTTTGCAGATGTTGTTTGGTGTCCCTGCTATTCCAGGCATGAGGAGAGGATGGAAGCAGGTATGGAGACTGGCTACAGTCCTGCATACCTCCTAGTTTGCTGACTGGCAGAGCAGTACATGCTCAGTAAAATCATACAACAGGGCTTAGCACAGCCAGAAACAGAACAACAGGCCTGAAGAGTTTCTCTGTCCTTGGCACCTAGAGGTTCAGAGGATGGTGTGGAAATACTGTTCTTCTTCACTTCACCACTAAGAAACCTTCAGATGTCCTTGGCGAAGAAAGAATCAGGCAGCTTACAAGAAACCAGAATATTATAACAATTTAAAGGCATATGGAAGACAACAAATAGGTCACTGAGAATGGAGGTAAAAAATATAACATCAAGTATTGTCAGGATATCAAAAGAAGAAATAAACGAAATTCTTTCATCTGGAAATTTGGACCATCAACATTATCTTTCAGTCACTCACTGTAGCAATTTGGGTTTCCAATCTTATCCATGGAGGAAGAACTGCCATGTGAGTTTAGTGAGGAACAGGCCTTTTGAGAAGCCATGGGGACACCAGGGAATAATTACAGTACACAGAAACAGAGCCAACATACATATCTGATTGATAGTGTCAGCAGCTAGGAGAATTACTACTTCTGGCAGCGTTTTCCTGGAGGTGGCACTCTCTAGTGAGGACTTGCAGATTTCCTGGTGATAACCTTGGAAAAAAATGGAGAGAAGATGTAGATGGTGGCTTTCGGATGCCTTCAGAAGAGAAAAGGAGAACATGAAATCAGAATTTTTCTCTAAGATGGAGCTGATGTGTGCCAAGTACACACATTTAGAGGGATTTACCCCAAGGAGTGGGAAAATGGGCAGAATCTATGAACCATAAATAACTAAAACATCTACTTCAGACATCCCAAAACAGGAACAAGCAGGACCATTTGGATTGTATAGTGCCACCTATTATTCAGTGTTGCTTAACTTTTGGCTTTGTAAGAGAGTTTCCAGTTGCTCAGAACATTAATAAACTTTATTCACAGTGGCTGATATTTTCCAGACCTCAGGCTAAGTGCCTACGGAATATTGCAGCAAAAATGTGGCTCAACTATTTCTAAGCATTAAACTTAAAAATAAGTCTATATAAGAAGTAGTTGTGCTTATATCTTGAGAATTACACAGCTTTATCCTTTGCATTATAGCCAAAATGGCTGAGGAGGCTCAGACACATTTGTGTCTGTCATTTTCAGACTTGGATATGTGTTTGTGCCATCTAGAATGTAATATTAATGTAACACTTGATATTGTGTTGTATTTTAGGTTTCTTTGGCTTGAGTTTGAGGGTAACAAAGTCATTAATATTCTATGAAGGCCATAACAAGTTAGTCACAGACCAACACCTCATCAACAATTTTGTTCAGGCAACACTAAAGAGAAAAGTCTAAAAAAAATTTAAGGTCTTGTATATACTGTCTTATTTACAGTCTTGTATTTATTTTTAAAGCTAAATTGATCCCTGGCTATGTTCAGATAGATGTAGAAGGGAAAAAATATTACCATAAATTTGAAAATCCCCTCTAAATCATTGAAGATAACACTTTTATGCAGTAAAAATATTTTGTGAATATTCTAACTGAAAGGTTAAATTTTTTTATAATCACATTGCAGTTACCAAGAAGCAATTATTAAAATGCAGGAAATTTAGACTTAAGGTTAAACTTAAAAGGAACTTGAAATTTTTTTTAGGCCATGACTTCAAGGATGAAGTGTAAGATTTATTGGGCCAAATTAATCCAATTCAAACCTAGTGTAATCCAATGGAGTTTTTAAAGTTTCTGATAAGAAACCACTGCTAAGTTGGATTGATGAAACTCTGACTTTGGTTTTTCTCAGGTTGTTTGAATAGACAGACTTAAAGTGGCTTAGATATCTTAATCGGTAACTCTTATCACTATAGAAATAATATTTTTCTGCTCATTTAGAAAGATGTCTTCTGTCTTTCTTGGTCTTAATCTGGGCACAGATTCACTCTTTTTTTTTTTCTTTTTTTTTTTTTTTTGTATTTTTGCTTTATTTGCCTTTCCCAGTCTTCTTCCTTCCATTTTAAAATAACCCTTTACTGTTACCTTTCCCTGCTGTGAATAAGATTCTATATGAAAGTAGAAGCAATGTTCAAGGATGGCCCAGACCTTTTTGAGTAGAAGTGAGTAGAAACACTCACTTCCAGATCCTCTCCATTTTGAAGACCCATGCAGTTGTTCATTACCAGTAGAGAGTCAAATGGAAGTCATCTGTGTTTTTTGAGGTTCAAATCCATATTCTGAAATGCTTTCTCATGAGTGAAGAGAAAACAGTGAACAGGTAAATGCAGATTGACCAAAGGCAAGAGAAATCCTTGCTTACTAGAAGTCATCTGAAGAGTGCACTGAGTCTTTTATAATAGTTTTATCATGTTTTTTTTTTTTTTCATTTTCAAGAGTTGGAAGACAAATGCAGACAAAAAAAAAAAGAAAAGAAAAAATGAGGAATAATATATACATATCAACTTCACTTGAAGTATATCTGAACAACTGTCTCCCACATGAAGTGTTATTCTTCTTAATGATTGCCAAAAAGAGAAAGAAAAGCCAGTGGTATTAATGTATATAACATTCTAGATTTCCCTCACACCATAGCAGAACAAAGAAATGAAAATGTGCTATAAAAAAAAAGGAAAAAAGTTACCCTAAAGCAGAGCATTTGCTTGCTAACAAAAGTGTCCATTTTTTTTCTGTCACACTCACTTTGAACATTACAGAAGTAAAAACAGTGAAATACAGGACAAGAAAGATGAAAATGTGTCTGTGTCCCCAGGATCTTCCTTCCTTTCTTTTACCAACAACTGCAGGATATGAATCACATGCACCAGAGCCACCAAGCCCTAACAGCTGATCTCTGCTCTGCTTTCCCGGGAAAAGAAGTCTTTTCAACTTTTTCTGTCAACATGTCACAGGGAAGAGGAAAGCCATGAAAAAAAATCAAGTCAGAGCTTTCCCAGTGATGAAGCTTTTTTACAGACAGCAAATGTTTTCCTTTGAATCATTACCATCTGAGTTATTTCCATGTTGCAGTTGAAGGCCAGTAGTTTGCAAGTGCAAACACTTTGGGGAAGGAATAAGGGGAAAAGGATCGTTTCCATTTTTGCCAGTGTGTAAATCTTGTTTTCTGCTGGCTTCAGTCACCCTCATGGAGTTGTACTCAGTGAAAGCCCCACTGTTTCATGACACGAATATGATTTTGGAGTCAACAATGTAAATGCTTTCTTACATTCAACACGAGCAAGGCACAAGAGAAAATAATCTCATTTGCTGTCAAGGTGATATTTAAAATTGTCATTCGATATGCATCTACCCAAAGCTCCAAGCCCCAAAAGGTCAGCATATGTGTGTCTACTGCCTAGGTCTTTTCACTGAAAAAGCTGAGAACGTATGTAGGTCTCCTTGGACTCATCAATGTAATGCTTTTGGCACAATTCTTCATCACTCCATCTCTTCTGCCTACTTGTTTTTTTCCATTGTTGGCCTATATCATCTGATCCTGTAAATACATGGAACTAGCTACTTTCTGTGATTAAAACCAGGAATACTTTCTCTTGCAGTAAGTAAGGTTAATCATGCTCAGAAATGGGCTCTTAATGCAGCATCCCAAATATCTTCCTAGAAAATGTCCTATGGGCCCTAATTATCTCTCTCCAAATAAAAAGGATTGAGACCAGAGTTTTATATATCTGCTTAGTTTTCAACTGGATTTTTCTGGTGGTTTAAATAAGCATGCTCATTAGCATCTGTCAGCTGCCCAGACTTATTATTTCATTGCTATGTGTTGATTTGACTTTATTAAGACCTACAAGCCTTGATCCTGCCTGAAAGATGGACTCCAGAGCGGATCTGCTGCAGCAGTCCGAGTCATCTGAACAGGCTACATTAGTGCCCAGAGTCACATGAAGTCTGCTACCCTGCCTTGCAGAAGATTTTTACCTGAAGAATTTTTCCTTTCTTCCAGCAACTGAGTCAGAGCTTCTGGCTATTAGAGAACAGTGCTGAAACATTCTTTTTTTTTTCTCTAGCTTTTGATGGAAGCTGCCTGTTTCTTTCTTTAGCTTAAAAGCAATAAGTGATTCCTGGAATCTAGAAGGGCAGATTACTATATTTAACAATAACACAAATCAACCAAATGAGCAGGATATTTATCTCTTTCCCTGCTGTCTTCTCTTTTCTCTCTTCAATTCTTCCTCTCCTCCTCCCAAATGAGAAAAGTTAATATGCTGTGTAGTGTAGGAACAGTTTGGTATGTTCCTCGACTGCCCTGGAGCTGATGGTTGTTTTGGTATGGTGTGGTATAATTGCTTCTGGAGCTGCTCTCAGCACGGTGGCTTCAGCTTTGCAGACGTTGTTGTGGGAAAATGGGAATAAAACATTCCTGTGGCAGTTCATCTACTTTTTCTAGCTTAGAGAGGAAATTCACAAATAATATTTGGTCATGGTTTTATAATTCTTAAATAAGTTTCTAAAGGATTGCTCGTGGGAAAGAGTGACAGACTAGGGAGAGAAAGATCTATGCTTGGGCCTTCCAGGATGTTGTGCAATGGAAATGCTCCCTTAAGAAAGGCTTTCGGAGTATGAGAGCTTTCCTTTCAAATTCTTACAAAACATGCTTTTCCTTTAAAATTCTTATAAAACTTCATGAGCCCTAATGGTATCAGAGTGCCTTCTGTGGACATTAAGTTATACAACCTATCTCTAGTTTATTCAGTTCTTTCTTTTCCAGTACTTCTCCCTCCCCTCCTTGCTTTCTCTGCTTCAGAGGGAGCCTTTCATTTTGCCTCCATGTCCAGTCAAACATTGTTATGATGCTTTTCAGTTCAGCTCTTGTCTCTCAAAGTTTTGGGATCTGCTCATATCCTGAAGAAGGAAGATCACCACAGATTGCCCCCAGCTGACAGAGGCCTGAGACAGAGCTGAGAGGTACTGGGAAGGGCATGGCCCAATGGAGAGTGCAGGAAGCTTGATGCTGTTGGGCAACCAGAGATACCTGACACAGGGCCAGTCTGCAGCCTTGCCTTACCTGCAACCCACCCAGAGTTGCCTGTGACAACAAGAGAAACACACTCTTCTCCAGCAGTCAGGCAGCAAAAAGGGTGCAGATCATGTCTGTTGCCAAGATAGGGCCAAAGAGGTAAATGCTGTTTCTTCACAAGAGGTAAAAGCAGCTCGCTGTCCTCTACAAACAAGTTAACTACAATTTAACCCCACATATTTTTCCAAGTGACAAATACCCACCAGAACTGATAAGCTAATTCCAACCTGAGAAAAATTAGCATCTGTGTACTTAAGAACAACAATGCAACAAACTGCAATGCCTGAGACGATGAGACATCAATAATTTCATATTTTAAGGCCTTTCACCTAGCAGTGTTTGCAAACACTGCCCATTAGCCCTTCTCCAGCCCCTAGTGCCACCTCTAGTAATGATGAAGTAAAATTCAGTTTGAGATCACGCTTATTCCTGCATCCAAATCCATCACATATTATAGCCTCTCATGTTAGCACAAACATCCTTTAGAATGAAACTTTCCTATTACCATTTCCATTACAGAATCATTTCATCTGTAATAATTTTCCATCAGAGGCTGGAGAGGAGTCTGCTGCAGCTTTACCTGCTGTTCATACCAGGCACGATTGAAAGATACCATTTTTCTTTGTGTTTGAAACCAACAGGAGGAGGAAAAGGGTCTATAAATACAGACAATCAAGAGTATTTTACATCTAGCAGTACGCAGTGAAGCCCACCTGTAACAAAATAGGAGAGCAGAAGGGGGTGGGGGGGCACGAGATTTACGAAAATTCAGAGCCGAATTAATCCTCCAGGATGAGCTGCTTTTGCAGAGCACAGCTATACAGTCCTGCTGACTCGAAGGGCCATTATTCAAGGGTTAAATGTCACTCAAATCAACCTCATTATGAACTGAGGGATGAGGAGGGGCTCGGGGGAGACACTGCCTTCTTATGCATTTCCAATTGAGCCGCTCTGGCCTGGAGATGACCCGCCACACAATTTTTAAATTATCTCTGTGCGCGCTCTGCTTGTTTTGGAAATGCTCTAAATAAAAATAATGGACTGTCTTTTAATAAGTCTCATTGTGAAGATTCCACATATCAAACAACGCAGCGCAGCTTGGAGGCAAGCGACGGGCATGTGTGATCTAGCTGGAAGAGAGACAAATGGTGATGGGAGCAACTCCATCTAGGGACCGCTGACAAGAAAATGGCATTCGCAAACTGACACATCTGTCAGGGTGGAGAATATTGGCACCTGTCACGCAATTTCAGTCATGACTTTTAATAAAGCTGCTTTCCCTTAGGTAAAATTGGAACTTGACTGTAATATTAGCTGCGAGCACGTCTTGTTTTCCCCTTCAGAGCTCTTTTGTACGTGAGACGTTTCAAATGAATCTTAAAGCTGAAGTAATGATGTTTACTACTTCTCCTCCCCCCCCTTCCCTTTCCAAGTCTAGATTTGAAAGAGATGTTGTGCTGAGCTTTTTTTTTTTTTTTTGTTTCTTTGCAAAATGTCTCCCCTTCATCTACCAATACCAGATTCTTCTGTATGTGAGTGTGTGTGCATGTGCGTGTGTGCAGCGCTTTTTCTTTATCACTTTTTTTTTTTTCTTCCCTTTCCTCCTCCTTTTCAGCTGGGCTGTTGTTTGAGTGAATTTAGCCCGGGGAAGCATGTATATCATAAAAACTGGGTTGGGATTTGTTGGCTGTCAGTCAATAAATCAGTCAGAGTTTAATTACCAGGCATGTGATGGGAAGCGGTGACAGGCACCAGGTCTGTTGGATAGCATTTCTTATGGGGCAGCCGCTTCTAAAAACAAAAAGTTAGAGAGTATGTGTGCGTGAGTAGACGCCGGATGGGAAGGAGGGGTAGAGATGGAAGAGAAGAGGGGGAGAAGGAGTAAGGGGGAAAGGAAAAACTGAGGAATCTTGCAGCTGGAATCTACTATTACAAGGGGAAGAAATTAAAAAAAAAAGAAAAGGAAAAAAGTTTTGTGTTCTTAAAACAAAGACTATGAGCATCTGTTTGGGGACAAAAAAAATAAGATTTTTTAACTGAAGCGTTCCTATGTTTTGCTTGAAATATGCCAGCATGTTCTGAGCATCACCTGACGCCTCTATTAACTTATGCTGCACTAAAGTGCACTCCTTTGTTTAACATTTGCAAACGTGTTATCAGAAATTTTTTTAAAAGGAAAGAAAGTAACTACGTTTGAGAGAACACATCGGGGAGATGGGGCTAGAAAGAGCTGAAGAACTATTGTATTACAAAATGACATAATGTGTTAAAGGACCTTTCACAAAGTGAGAGTAAAGTTTTTTAATAAAAGATGACGGTTATGTAACATTCCCTATGAGAAAATCAATAACCTTCTTCTCTTTCTTTTTTTTTTTTCCCCTCCTTCTTCCCCCCTTTTTGGAGGTTTTCCAGGATGTCTGACCATGGAAATCATGTACAGTTTTTTTTTTTTCAAAGGCAATTCATACTTGACATGGTTTTTATTTTTGACTAGTGATGAGAGATGTCATCTTCTTCCTGTCATATGCCATGAAGCATTATGTGGAGATACCGCATGATGTTTTGACTGAAAAGATGCTCTATTTTCTTTTAACTGTTCTCCTGTGGTGTGTCTCAGTATGTGTTTCAGAAATCTTTTGTCCACTTTAAGGCATTATGGGTAACGGACACAAAAGTCTCTGGCTTGAGGTAGTGTATCTGCTCCTCTCCTGGCAAAGCATTTGTCCATGAATGCAAGGCAGCACAAGGGATTTGTGAGAAGAGGAGGAAAATGTTCGGCAGAAGAACTAGCTACAAGTTGGCTTCAGCTGGTGAAAATTCAGCTGAAAAATTGTAATGGTTCAAATGTGATAGAAATGTCTCCACACAAAAAAGTGTCAGATTGAATATGGAACTTTGTTATATTTACGCTTCTTATTTAAACAGAATCCTTATTGATTGATATTAAAAAAAGTCAATCTGTTCTACTCAGTCTGGTGGACTCCCATGCCAACAGCCCCTTTACCTCTTTGTCAGATTGCTCCATAGTTGCCTCTGTAACTTCATCTATATGACTCTGGCTGCTGAGCAAGACCTTCCAGAGTTCACCTGTACGACTTCTTCCTATCTATATTTTAAATTGCTCTTGTCATGTCCAGCTGACTGTATGCAAACTTCCTGTTGTTTTCTCCCCTACCCTCTGTCAACTTTTGTCACTGCTCTTAGATTGTAAACTCCTTGGAGCAGAAACCTTCCTTCTTGAATGCTTGGCAAGTGCGTAGAGTACAGTGGGGACTCCTATAAATGTGTAATGGTAATTCTAGACCTTACATCGTCTATATATTCAAACCATATGGTGTGCAACATCCAGGCCTGCATTGTGGAACCCATCTTTCAATTGCATACACAGAAGGTCAGAAGAGAGAGAAGTTGGAGGGGAAGAAAATAAGTTGCAGGTGGGAGGGCATACAGTCACATGAATATTTGAATTCAGGGTAAACTTTTATGAATATTCTCCATTTGATGACCTTTCCTTTCCTTTCCTTTCCTTTCCTTTCCTTTCCTTTCCTTTCCTTTCCTTTCCTTTCCTTTCCTTTCCTTTCCTTTCCTTTCCTTTCCTTTCCTTTCCTTTCCTTTCCTTTCCTTTCCTTTCCTTTCCTTTCCTTTCCTTTCCTTTCCTTTCCTTTCCTTTCCTTTCCTTTCCTTTCCTTTCCTTTCCTTTCCNCCCTTTCCCTCTCCCCTTCCCTTTCCCTTTCCCTTTCCCTTTCCCCTTCCCTTTCCCTTTCCCTTTCCCTTTCCCTTTCCCTTTCCTCCAGTTGTGGCCTATGGATTTTGCACAAAAAAACCCACTTTTGAAATTCATGCCTCGTTCCCACACACATAAGCCAACAGCAGCATCTGGTTCGTCAGTCTGAAAAGGTCTCAATCTTAAATGTCTTGTGGATCTGAAGAAAAATAAATACACTTATTTAAATCTTCTCCTTGAAGATGATTGTTCCATTCCCAATCCTATCCTTGCTATTTAAGTCCTAGATCAGATTTTCTCACCCATGTTGTCCTTTCAGTGTTAGTTTGTCCAGCATCAGTAAAATTTTTGTCAACAGCAAAACACTTGTTAAACAGACTCCATTGCAGCAGCAGCAGCAGCAGCCTGTGGCTGGTAGGAATTCAACCGAGCCCTGAAGGGTCTCCCACCAGCCTCTGCCATTGGTCCCCTGCCACAGCTGCCCCACACAGTGTGCAATTTCATTTCACCAAGTTTACCTTCCTGGGACAGCTTCCCTAAATCCCAATGCCATATCCAGGCCCATAGAAAAAGAGTCAAAAGGACCCCAGTGTCCAATGGGACGTAAGGCTGGCCAACCTCCATGCCTAACATTCCTCAGCAGCAGTACAGGGTATCCGCTTGATGCCAGCTTTGGATGGGAAACGGTGAATCCGAGGAACAATTTCATAACTGGTCCAATCTCCTCCTGCATACTGAGGTTATGTGAAAACCCATTGCGGCTGAAGCCTTAAGGCTTGCCTTAACATAGAAATAATAATGGGACACAGAATAGATAATTTCTGAAGTTGTAAGTTGGAATCCGCCTCTGAATGAGTCACTCAGGCTATGAACACAGTGTAAGAATGTCAAATTATTGTAATCTTTGTCAGAGGTCAACTTGCATTAGAACAGCAGCTCAACAGACATAGGATAAATACCTCTTAATAACATAGGAAAGCTTTTTTTGCTGACAATAATTAGTTTTGCTCTCTAAACACTCACCTCTGCCCCTGCAGCTCTCCTCCTTGGGTGAGCATGAGCGCTGGGTGCTCCAGCAAGGAGTTCATCTGCTTTGCATATCCACATGGAAGCACTGGTAGCATCTCCACAGTCTTCGCAGGATCAGTGTCACCAGTTCACCAGCTTTGGGTACAAGTCCCATACTCAGCTTTCAGTTTTGTTATAAAATTCTTTCAATACAATTGACTTTTTACTATCTTGAAATCATCATTAGGAATTTTCCTGCATTTCCACAGGAAAAAAAAAAAAAAGAATGCTCAAGACTGCTCAAGATTTGTTTACCAGAAAATCACTCATGCATCCAAATGTCACAAAATGTTTACTCATGCCAAGTAACTCCTTAGCTGCCCAAACTCATAAGAGCGAAGTCTGTGGAGAAAACTATTACTGTTTGTCACTAGTAGTGGGAAGGTTTGGGTACAGCAATCCAGTCCAAGCCTGCCTCGGTGAGGCTGAAGAAACTTGACAAAAGTGGAAGTGAACAAGACACAAACCTAGAAGAGGTAAACTTTCCCTATTGCCCCATTTAGCTGAAAATGTTGTTCCTGTTGCTCTTGAAAGCCCAAGGACAATGCACTCCTAGCCTGCTTTTTTCCACTTTGATAAATTACTTGTTACTTTCAAAGGAAAAGGAACATCTGACACATCCTGCGTATGGGCCAAAGCCTTCCTTAAAACAGCTTCACCCTCAAAGTATACCTTGCACAGAGCAGTGATCTGAAGGACCTGACCTCTGAACTGAAGTACTGATGCTGAGACAGTAGATTAAAGTGCTCAAGTCCTAGCTCCCTGATTTCCCTATAACCAAGTGTGTTAATTGATATTTATTTAGGGAAGTGTGTGATGGCCTCTAGTGGTGCACACAGAGGTTGGTAAACACAGAAACATAACAGCATCTCCTCTGTTTTTTGAGTGACACTTGAAGAAAAGCGTTCTGGATGTACTGACACCAGTGTATTGTTGCCGTATGAGTAACAAGACAGCCCAGTGACAGATAGGCCTACTCTGTTTATAGCACTTTGCTTCCACTCTCCTCCATGCTCTGAGGAAGAAGGTGCACAGGGTACACTGGGAGCAAGTGCAGAAATTGATATTTAGCAATGACACGTTATGTACTACAGATTTCCCATGAATGAACCACTGTGCTTCTGTGTGCAGCATTAAGGAATGACAATAGACTGATTTCACCACGATTTTCTTTCCCTGCTACCCACCAGGCAAATTCCATGCTCAGAAACAAAAACATAGATTTGCTTTTTTTCTGCTGTGGGCTTTTATTCCCCCCTTTATTATGATATATTGATTGCATCATCAGATCAAGACCGAGACAGGACAACCAAGACTATGGAACGATGAAGTGGACTGAACCTCAAAAGCACAAATATGCCGAAGCTTCTTGCTGTGAGTGCAGCCTCTGCCATTACTATGGTGAACATGATAGCCATTAACTAATCATCATCAGAAAAAATATAGCACTCTCTCCCTCCTCCACTGCACACCAAGGCACATACCATATAAACATCATAAAGGACACAGTAAGAGAGAAAAAACACACTAGAGGCCATACTAAACCACATATAACCCTGATTTGAGAAGAGACTGTTATTCAAAGCAGTGAAAGCTTTCATATACTGTATGGCCAGAGAGTCGGATGTTTTCTCAACAGTTTCCTAAGCAATAATACATAGATAAAGAGGCTGGAATCTGCCATCCCCTTTGTAACATATGCATGTCTATTTATGAAGACACTTAAGCATGGATTTAGTAAGTCCGAGACAAAGCTCTAGAGGCAGCTGTCTCTTTAAATCCATCTCTTACCAAGTGAAATTTGTGGCCCTGATGAATGGCAGAGCAGAGTCATCCATAAAAGGGCAGAGGAAAATCACACTCATTTGCATACAGTAATTATTCTCTGAATCAGGCCACCTTTATTGCTGCCAGAAAATCTACTGTCAGCATCGCTCTATAGATCATGTTGGAAAAGCCAGCAGCTGAGGAGCAGGGTGGTGGCTTGGGACAGGCTGGCCAGCACCCCAGCCCTGGCCACTCTCACCCCTGGGGCAGGTGGTACTTCATCTTGCTCCTCACCCTGGGCACTTACAGGTCTGTCTCCTTGTGGATCATGTCCTGGGCATTTTCAGCAACATAGCAAGAAGTTGAACATTTGCAGCCAGATAATACTAAGGTGGTGGTGGCCATGTGGAGTGGCTGGGGAGATTCCTAGATGCACTTGGATGGACTGGATATTTTTTTTCTCCTCTTTTCTTTCCCACGTGACATCTTCTTTAAAAAAAAATAAATTAAAGGAATAGCATTGTACAGGCATGGTAGCATAACATTACCTTATTGGTATGCTGCCTATGCTTATGCTCCTGTTTGGCTTTATATTAGTGAGCATTGAAGGATTTAAAAAGCTATAGGTGACGGGCATTTCAACCTGCCAGCAGGAGAAATAACGGGGGAAAAGGCACAGTCAGGGACTGTAGAGTCAAAACCCAGAAGGAACCCTGAATCAGCAAATGAGCTAAGATCAGTGGGGCCAGATTCTCATTACAGAACAAAACAAACTTGGCACCAGTCTCAGAAACCTCTCTCAGGTCTTCTGCTGTGATCTAGTTGGATGGCTGCAACACGCAGTGTGGAAAATAGAGCTTATTTGGGCACCCTTGGGTAGCTTTTGGAGATGCACCTTCCCATTCATTTATATCTGTCTGCTTATAATGCTACCAAGGAACTGAAGTCTGTTAAAAGCTCCATGGCAAGTATGTCCTTGGCATCAATCCAGTTGTGATCACACTTCTTGTGATTTCAAAACCTGACATGCAGAAAACACGCACTCCCAGTAATGAATCGTGAAGATGAGAGCAGTTTGGAGCTGGAAGTGATAATAGCAGCTTTGGTGCCAGCGCTACAATTTGTCACACTCTGGAACAGGGCTCCCAGCTACCACCCAACACAAGTACCCTCCACCACTGATACAGCCAGGGACAGAAGATCAGTTGTCCTCATCAAGACCTGTCTGCCAGCTCAGGTGTGTTTGCACAGCAGTCAAATCTAAATTCACGCCTCCTGTGCAAATGACCTTAGGGATTCCGTGAGGACACGGGCTTCCCACAAGGGTGGATGCAAGGGCTTCCTAAAAGGCATCATCACAAATTCCATACATCTCAAGGCACTATCACTTAGCCAATGTTTGGTGCAATATGGAGGACTTCCTTGAAGGGACAGAATTCTGTGAGTCACAAGGAAAGCAACGAGACGGAACTAAAACTCCAAGAGTCCTGTGTCCAAACACCATGGCATGCATCTTCTGTTCTGTTGTAGAAGGGATACACCTAGAAGTAAAAGGTCTGTGGAATGAACAGGTAACTCTCTCCAAGCACCATAGTAGAATTGCTCACATGTTGTTAGCGGTAAGTTGTTCATCACTACCAGTTCTGCAAGCACTTGGTATGAGAAAATAGAGTAAGCATACCAGAAATTTCAGGGGATGGAAAGAGTTTTAAAGCAAGAGCCAAACCAATCTGCAATAGACAGAGAATTATCTGATCAAAACTCTGACTGACCCCACTGATCTTCATTTTTACTTGGTTGACTGCAAGAGTCCTGAAGTTACTTTTTTTTTTTTCTTCCCTGCACTCTCCCCTCAATTAGGAGACAAATGCCATCTTAGTTTAATTTGTGGTCTAACTAAACACTGTGGGCTTCCAAACAGCCAAAAAGGCATTCTTCTACCATTTTTTAGCTAAATCAAAATGAAAACTTCATAATTTAACACAGTGACATTTCAATGTTTTTGGCAGGTACTTTCACCATTATCATAACATCAAATAATGGAGTTACCATTAGGGAGCTGCTGAAGTATGGACTTATACTTCAGATCTACACCAAAAGTTTCAGTCAAAGCAGAACCTGTTTTTTTTCCCAGTAAGTTAGACGTGATAGAAAGACATTTAGAATTAGGCAGTGTTTGCTGTGCTCAGGTATAGAAAAATCAGAAAAAAAAATGTCTGCAACCTACCATGGCTTTGTGAATCTTCATTGGCCTATTTAAAACAGACTGTACTTCATCATTCTGTTTCCAGAGCAGACATCTGCCCACATCACAGTCACCATCAGTGCTATCTTGTTCCTTCACCTCTTGTGTGATTCCTCAAAAAGGGAGCATGGTATGCCAGAGGGAGAGACCTAGTCTAAAGCAAATTGCTGCTGGCCAGTACACATCCTGCTATGAGTATGAGAGAGACTTTTCCTTCCATGAGGCTGGTAATACGGTATTTTGCAAACAGTAAGTTAACTTAAATAAGAAGCCGTAAAGAAAGCAGAAAGAAAAGAACAAAACAGAGAAGGGAAGTCAGCATTGCTGAACAGTGATACTTCACCTTGCCTAAAGCTCTGTCAAAGTACCTGACTCCTAACAGCTCTAAAGTCAAGTCATTTAAATGATAAAAGTGATATATATTTTTTTTAAGCAAGTGGCACCAGCTTATGGCTTTGCTGTTTATTAGAAGACGAAGCTGCCATTATCAGCTTGCTCAGATGAGCGCTTATAAAACCACAGCAATACACGTGTTTGCATTCCTCTTGGGGTAAAAGTTTGTCAGAGAAGAAAGGCATTAAACCTGTCACCTCAGATAAAGATCAGATGTTTGATTTCAAACAGAAGAAAGCAAACACTCCTCTATAGGCTCCATTAACCCCTTGAGTACCTGAAGGAAACTGTGGGACTGGATGGGCAGCCAGTGCTGCCTGTGCTGCTCACGTCTGCCTTGCAGCTGCTGAGTTTCCTTGGGGAACATGAGGACTACACACTATTTCTTTCTATTTTTGCCTTCTCTCCAGCATTTGCAAAGTGTGGTACCTCTGCTGCCTGCAGACAGCGGTGATGTTCAAAGCAGGAAGTAGGTTTGATATTTGTTTACTGTCCTGATGCCACTGCTGGGTCTACGTTTTATTTTTAAATGTACTTCGGTGTATCTGAAGGGGAAGCAGTGCTCAGATCCTCTCCACTAGAGTGAGAGATCCAGGATATTTTAGACATCTTTCTGACAACAAGAAGTTGTACTTTTTGTCTGTATCCCTTTTCCCTTAGCCATGTGTCCAAACTACAGCTGTTGAAAATGTTTACTGGAGTGATATTACATCCTGAATTAAAAGTGTGTGTCGAATCTAACTAACTACTTTAACACCTGAAAGCAAGCTTAAACCTTTCCATAGCTAACTAGCTTAGAGTGAAATGAATTAACTCTACTGGAGAAAAAGGAGATGAAAATAAATAGCAAAAATCAACCCTCTGTTTCTAAACACCTTCATGCATAAGTCAGGGGTTAAATCATGCACAAGAGGAGTGGAATAAGAAGTGCTAATAAATATTTTCATCTGGAAAATCCGATCTATGCAGGACTGGGAATGTAACTATGAGGCAAACTTTTATGGTTTACAGTTCGAGGCAGATCGTGTGGAACATTTGGAAGCATGTGAGATCATGCCACACAAGTGTTTGCTATATTAATCAAACAGCACAATAGTTGCCTGGATACCCACATCATTTCATCAGCTGTGGTGGCCTGTTACCAGTTTTCAGAAAATGAAATGTGACCCCTGAGGACTGTAATTGGGTGAGTATAGTAATTTAGGAACGTTCATGGGATCTGGAAAATCTGTCCAGCCAATTTGCTTACAGCCAGCCATGGCAGAAGGGTATTTCAGCACCGAAGAATCACGCACAGTGCCTGCTATCAGTGCTGATACCCAGTACCTTCCCTTTGCCTTTTTGCTACTCAATTCCAGTTACGATGAACTCCAGAGTCCTAATGAGCCTGGAGATAATTTTGTTTAATGAAGGATTAAGGCTGTGCCTTAGAATACTTGAAAAAGGGATGGGGGGGGGGAAAAAAAGCGCCAGTTCTATGCTGGCAGAAACTATGGCGCATTTGCAATACAAACTGCTGTATCCTCTTACACAGAATGTTGTGATACAACTTGAAACATAAAGGGCAGTGATCTCATATTTTAGCGCAGGAGGCAAAAGCCCTTTGGGATTCATCCAAGCTTGTGGCATTTAGTTTAACCCAGTGTAACCTGATGCAGTTTGGAACAGGTAAACTGTGTGTGTGTTTTAATTACATCTGGGCTATCTAACCAGTCCAAAGTTCGGGTCAACAGAGTGATGAATTCTCTAGTTACACAATCTTTAGTAACAGCTGGGATGGTTATTAGTTTTATTTATTTGTACTGTTAAAGACCTGTATAATTTGTAGCTTTGATCACTTTTTTAAAAGCTCAGAAATGCTCACAAACATTAATAAATTAATTTTCTTGAGGTAATAAACTCATTGTGCATTGTTTTTGTCATTTCTACAGGGTGAAATTGTTTAAAAATCTCTTATTATTCTATTTCTAACAATTTTTCAGGCTTCCTATTTCTGTCGTAGTTGCACTAGTTGCATGATACGGGAATACTAAAGGGCAGAAGAAGACCATATGCTTTATCATAGGATGCCTTTTAATCCCTGAAATACCAAATCATCGGCTTAATCCTTCCAGTCTGCTCAAGAGTGGTCTGTTGTAACCCTGGAACTGGGATGGAGGACAAAAGAAGGCACAGAGCCAGAACTTCTGCTAATTTAAATCAGTGCACTTCCACTGACTTCAGCGATAACATCTTTGACACTAGCTGAGGTTATACTCCATATCGTTCAGCTCAGTGTTGTTGAAAGAAAAGGTGGGTTTCTCAGAGCCGGCTTTCCAGGTCAAACGTTGGTAGAACATTATTCAAGGGTAAACCAAACTGTCTGAACTGTTCTGAATGCTGCTAGATGTATATTGTTGTAACAAGGTTATGAAAATTCAATGTGCTTTCATGTGGAAACCTTCTCTAAAGTCTCTCCTAAACTCTTTCAAACAGAATGCACCCTCCATATTGCATGAAGACAGCAAAAGTGGCTACATTCCATGTTTTGATTAGTACTCATCTAAGAAGCTTGTCTCAAGATGGTTTTGGACTGCTACTGTTTGGATCGTTATGAGGCTTTTGAATTGTTCCTTTGAATGGTGCCACTCAGCTGGCAAATGCTCCAGCAAGCATGGCTGGACATTTTAATTCTGCTGCCAGAAATTACGTCCTTCTATGATAATTCCAGCTGCAGTCCTGTTACCGTGCCCTTGGCAAGTTATCCATTTGTAGTTGGTTATCTTAAGGGTAGCCACCTCCTCCAAAGTTTTCAGTAATCATTGCAGATATTCATTTGTGCTTCTGCAATATACAGTACCGTTCCTGAGAAGCTATCCTATCATATGTGATAGCATTTTGAACCATCTTAGTCTGATTAAGTGGACTGGCTGCATCTAGGAATATTTCAAAAGAGTCAGTATCAGGCTGCAGGGACACTACAAGTTGCTTCTTCCCATTCAAGGCTCACCCATAGCATTTGAGTGGAAAGTAAGTGGTACATTGACACAGCACATGATGAGCAGCATGGCTGTGGGATGAAAATTGTTATATATTGGATGAATTGAAGATGACAAAATTGTGTGTAAAACAAGCTGTTCTTGTCAAAAGAAAGGAAATCATGAAGAACTGTCCGTCTGATGACAGGCTGCCCAGACTACCCATAACAGAAAATACAACTTCAAATAGTCTGTGATGATGCATTTAAATATCTTTTGGAAATGTATTAATAAAAATTACTGACTTTTTTTGTATGAAACATCTTGTGGCTGAGCCTTCTGAGAAACAGAAAACATGCCTTTTTAACTGTTTTTGTAAATATTCTCAGCTTTCACATTGTATTTTATTGAAATACTACCTCACTCCAGAAGACAGATTTTACTGCAACAAGACTTTCTTAACTCTAACATAAAGAACTGAAACAAGAGAATGAGTGTATTATACAGGACTCTAGTGAGGTAAACCTTCTTGCAGAAGTCTTATCATTTAGAGGCTTCTATAAAATAATATTTAGCATTCTCTGTAGTAGAAAACAAAAAGACTAATTTTGAAACATCTCTACTGAGTTCTGTGCATCAACAATGGTCCAGCCTTGCTGCATGTCACTCCAAAAGTGAATCAAATGTTATATGGATATCAATAACAACAACAATATCCTAAAAGCTACTGAATCAATAAATATTCGTATTAATGTAGTGCCCAAAATAATAATTAAAAAAAAGCTAATGGAAAGATGATAATGGAGGAGTGAGGAGGGAAGATATATTACTTTGCGATAGGGGATGAGTCGGGAAAAAAATCCTGATGAGTTTGTGATATTACGTGTTTTCTTCTTTAGATAAATTTCAATGAAGAGGCTATGGTCTTGAAAAATTTGCTTTTCACAACAATGCTCTAAACCTCTGTATTCATTTTAGCCAATTAATTACTTATGAAATGTTTGCCCAATGTGCTGGATATTTGTGAGTCAATATTTACACTGATTATTTGATTCGCCCTAAGTCATACGGTATTATGCTAGTGGCTTTATGCAAGACCTACATGGAACAACATAAATTAGAAATGGTTTCTTGAAGACGCTTGTAGGCATAAAAAAATCATCAGTTTGAACATTTGCAAGAAAAAAATGTCCACAGATTCATGAATCTTAAGAATTTTTGCAAAGACCTTTTGAAATAGCCTCTGTTTAGACAATAAAGATTGTTGTCACAGTAACTAAAAGTAGCAGTTATTGTTGAGTTTACATCACGAAAATGGATTTTCTAAGTCATAGAACAATGTGACCCAAAGAAAAATTTTTTGCCACTTTAAATGTACAATAGTACAATTCTGCAAATGTTACCTGGTAACCAGATTTTTAGATGCCTAACATAAGCGCTTTAATAGATGAGATTTTAAAAAAATCATTGCACTTTAAAAATCAGATCCTTTGTAAAAGCTCCAAATTGAGTGTCCAAGTGTCCATGTGTAAGGACATAGGAAAACAATATTCACTTCTGTAAATATTGCCTTTCAATCTTCTGGTGATACATTAAGAGCAGCCTGTGTTTTCCATTTGTTTATACAACTATATATAGATGTGAATATGTATGTGTGTGTGTACATATGTGCATATTTGTGTGTTTGAAGCACATAAACATTAATCTCGTGACTGATAGTATTTGATTATCAGAAAAAGATGCTCAATCGATAACGAAGAAGTTTCATGTGCTGAGGCTTTCCCACAAGGCCTTGTCAATACAAGAGCAATATTAAATATCAATGCAACACATATAGGGGACCAGAAAAGCTTTCTAAGCAACATTATCCAGTTCCTTGCTATTCTTAACCAATATGTCTTAGAGTTCTGCTCATAAATGTATTGACTTTCATACGAAAACCAGTTGCATTTCTGATTAGCGTCTGTTCAGAGTCTCATCTCTCTGATGACTAGAAATCTTCTGAAAATATCTGGGCTATGTTTAAGTCTACCTAGATTTATATTAATTTGTTCTTGTCTCAGTAGCATCAATGTATGTATCTCAATCTTCTTCTAAGCAAGCATAACAAATTATTTTAGCAGGATCTGGAACATTTTTTAATTTCATAAGACCTCAAAGGTTACAAAAGTGCAACTACAAGGAGCTTACAACTGTGATTTTTTTTCTGCGTTTTCTAGCCAGTTTTCACATACAGAATGTGCCAGGGAAAGACTGAGAAATACTATCCTGCCACACATGGGCAATGCAGAAATATCTAATTGAATAAAAAGGGCATAATCACTAATGTATCAACTGGTGATTTGCTCAAACTATTTTTTTACTTGAAAGCAAATAATCCCTTTACTGTCCCTCACAAACTCTTTGTGTGGAGGTGATGTCAGCAGACAATAAGGTCTCGTTGTCCACTTCATTTGTTCTGTAAGACTATGTGAATGTCCCTTAGCCAATTAAGAGGTGAAAATTCTATCCTTGCTCCATTCCAACTGGCCTTCATTTCTGCAGCATGTTCATCCTTTGAGGGGTTCCTCAAAACTCTTGCTGCTCATTCTCACCTTACTGTAGTGGTTTTGTCTGGGATAGGTTTTTGCGGGGGTTGCGGGTGGGTGGAAGCTGTCTGCAGAGGTAAACAAAGATCTGCCAGAAGCTTCCCCTGTAGCTGATAGGGCTAATGTCAATCAATTGGATGGACCCCACAGCTGACCAGGGCCTGGCCAATTAGTGACTGAGGTAACACCTCTGTGAATAACATATTTGAGAAGGGGAAGAAGTTGCTGCACAGTTGCAGAACTGCAGCAGCAACAGGGAGTGAGAATGTGAAAACATGTCTGCAGGCACCAAGGTCAGTGGCGACGGAGGGGGAGGAGGGAGCTTAGGTACTGAAAGATTCCTCTGTGACCTGTGGTGCAGCTCATGGTGAGGCAGCTGTGCGCCTGCAGTCCATGGAAGCCACTGGGGAGCAGAGATCCGCGCAGCCCATGGAGGACCCCACGCCAGAATGAGTGGATGCCTGAAGGAGGCTGTGACTCTGTGGGAAGCCCACCCTGGAGCAAGTTCGTGGCAGGCCCTGGGAGCCCGTGGGGAGAGAGAAGTCCATGCCAGAGCAGATGTGCTGTTGGGACTTGCGATCCTGTGAGGTATTCAGGCTGGAGCAGACTGTCCCTGAAGGACTGTTCTCCTGGTGGATGACCCGTGTTGGGGCCGGGTGTGAGGAGCTGGCCCTGTGAGAGACTCCATGTTGGAGCAGTTCATAAAGAACTACAGCCCATGGGAAGGATCCACACTGGAGAAGTTTGTGAGGTCCCATGGGAGGGACCCCACAGTGTAGCAGTGGGAAGTGTGATGAGGCCTCACCTTGAGAAGAAGCAGCAGCAAAGTCCATCTGTAATGATCTGACCACAACCCCCATCTCCTATCCCCTGTGCCTCTGGAAGGGTAGGAAGGAGAGTCGTAGGAAGAAGGAGGGGTGGGGAGAGGTGTTTTAAGATTCAGGTTTATTTCTCATTTCCCTGTTTTGTTAAGGTTTTATATTAATAAATAAAACCTTTCTCCCCAAGTTGAGTCTGTTTTGCCTATGACACTAGTTGCTGAGTGATGTCCCTGTCCTTATCTTGACTCACAAACCTCTTATTATATTTCTCTTTCCCCTGTCCGGTTTAGGAGGAAGAGTGATAGAATGACTTGGTGGGCATCTGGCACCCAGCCAGGGCTTAACCACCATACTTAGCCACTTTGAACTTTTCTAATAGTATTTTACACTGAATTTCTTTAGTGGCTTGCCAGACTGCAGGATACTATACTTAAGAGCATTGCCTCCTTTTTTCCCTGACAAACATCCTTCCAGCTTGCCTGCATCTGGAGCAACACACTCACCTGACAGGTCAGTTGTTTCTGCTCCCATTCTCTATTCTGGCCCATAGAGGAGTTTGGGTAGAGTTCACCATTTTGTATTGATGACTTTTATTCCTTCATGGAAATCTGTTGAGTGCAAAGGTCAGCCTATTTCCCTGCCATTCAGATGCATCCAGACCAAGCTGAAATGTTCTTTGGCTCTCATTGCATCTCTTTCCAACATTTACTTTCATCAAAGCCTAGGTTACCAGGAGATTCTGAAGAATTAACAACAAATAAGGAATAAAAACAATATTTAAAATTTTATTGTAGCCGTTTTTTTTTTACAATCTCAGACCTCTGACATTTCACAGTTTTAGGGAAGTTTAAGTTGAGGAAGGAAGTAGTAAACAAGAAGTACTTTGATTAAGCCCTTTGCACTGGAGATGGTGATATTTTGGCCAGACATCATTCAGATGGTGATCTTGTGCCTCAGTACCTGCTGAAATTGTTAGGCTCTAAACGGGGGAGATAATTTCTTCTTTTTTTCTAGATGCAAGCAAATTACCAGGTAAGTGAATACACCACAGACTATAAAGTATTCTCCTCCCTTCTTTTTCTTAAACTCCAATGTGATCAGGCTAACTAATTCACTCTGAACATCCATTACTACACTGATGAGGTCTGACTGGCTGCCTTTACAGATTGACAAGAAAAAATGAGCCTTCTGAAAACAATTCTAGTCATATTTCAGACAAAGAAAAAAAATGCAAGAGGAAAAAATTAATTCTGTCTCTTTAAATTTTAGAAATGACAACAAATATGTCTCTGGGTTTTTAATTTTCTATTTACAGATGTGGTGAAGTACAGTGAGTCATTTGACCTCTCTAAGAAGCAGTCTTGTCCTACCATCCTCATAGGTATCTGTGTCCATCTGGCAGAGAGATTGTAATTCAAATCTCAAACTAGGACTGACTGCTGAGCTGTGAGCTGTGCTGCTTTCATGTGCCCTGTCATTTCCCCCTCCCTAACTTCAAAAGCCTCAGAAAAATGCAAAGGGAACGATATCATATGGCAAATTCTGTTTATGTGGCATGGCTTAGTCATCCTTATTTACATCACCCTGCCACCTAAACAGACCTATTCACAATGCATAGCTGTCAGTCAGGCTGAACCTTAGATTACTGTTAATGTTTGCAAAGGGGTGGTTACGCAACACTACACAACAGTACATCAAATACAGAGCCCAAGGCCAATAAAACTCAGTCCAAACTGACCTAAGAACTCTCAGACTTCTGTTCTGCATACTGATGTATCCGATTACACTAGATACAAGAATACAACAAATTTCTTTAAAAAAAAAATTTAAAAGGCCAACTCATTTTCACCCAGGCTGTCATTCTTCCCTCATGTTGTCAAATACACCATGCACCCAGCCTCTATGAAAAGCAGTCAGGCCAGATTTGCTTGCAATTAGAAGAATGCTTCCTCTGTAATTTCTGTATGAAGTCACCATAGCAATTTTATAGACGGGAAGCTTCGGAGCAGTGGAGTGAAGGACAGGAGGTTTAATGAGCAAAGAAGCATCAATAGAAGAGCAGCTTAACCCACAGACAGGAGACAAAAATGCAAACTTTAAAATAAAATTGATTATCATTTACCTGAAGCCCTGCTCTGATTTTTTTATCATAATGCCATTCAGTCCCTTCTCCTCACCCACCCCACCCCCTAAAAAAACAAGCACAGTTATCAACAACAGAGGCGATACAATGGATGGCCTGGAGCAAGCCGAGGCAGTTCGTGGACTGAGAAAACTCAAAGCTGACACAGAGGCATTGAGGCATGCCAGAAGGAAGCACATAGCCAAAGTTAAATTGCCTCTCCATAGTGCCTAGAACTGTCTCCAGAGGCTGCTAGCACCAAGGAACAGCCAGTGGACAGCTCCACCACATGAGTCAAGACCTGGCTGGTACATCTCCATTCTAATGCTGTGTGAGGAAAAACATACCATTTTTATGGCTTGCTATGGGAGAAGATTAGGGAGATGGGTTCTGTTTACTCCTTTACAGATATCTAGGCAAACTGTCTAAACTATTGTCTCATCCAGTCCTGTGATACTCAAAAAACTCAGATGGTCTGTCCAACCCAGAATTCAAAGGGGAGCCTTCTTCCTTTACATCCATTCTCAGCAGCAATAAAGGAAGAGTGGTGACATCAGGTAGAACTCTTCAGCCTGACTGCTCACTAAGAGTCTTGCCCAGATACCATCTGGGATTTATTAAATTAAATCCTGCTGATAATGCTTAGGAAGAAAGAATCTACGTTGGGTTTTCCAACAAGAGTGTTGTGCGTTAGCCCATACACTTTATTTTGGTTTTAAATGTAACTTTGTACCTGGTGTATCTAAGGCAAAAAACTTTAAAATCTTCTTCATCAGTCCTAGTTTAACTAATCTGTTCTTTCTAGTTCTGTCTGAGGCCTAGAATCACTTTCTCCTCAAAAAGGTAAATGCTGCTTTTCCAATTGAGATCATTTCTGGAGATGCTAATGCACAGAAGTTAAGACACTCACAGCTGTGTATTTTGAGCACACAAAAGAGTTACACTGGTGGAGTTAGACTAATGAGCTAAAGGGAGGACAATAATAAAAATATCCACAAACAAGAATTACTCTAGCATAATACATGTTCAAGTGTAGGCAGGGTATACATCTATCATCCATATTGTATTCTTGCCAAAACTGATCTGGTGTTGGGGGTTAGAGGATACATAAAGTGTCAGATCCTCAGCTGTCTGTGGATCAACTCTAGCTGTGGCTGTTCACCATAAATGTGGAGCTGTCCCCACGAAAACCCACAGGAGAACAACATGACAGATTTCCAGAAACACAAGCACAGTGTAAAACCAGAAGTGAATTTCAGAAGTGGAGAAGGGAGAAGTGACTAGGTGGAAAAAGAGAGCAGGACTGCAGAGCAAAGCAGGCAGCAGGAAATTCTCAGTAGTTTCGGCACCCTAGCACAAAGAGCTTTCTAGGTGGTTATTTACCAGCCACTCAGAACTGCATTGTTGTTAATAAGTTATTACTTATATCTAAATAAACTGAGACAACTGGGTAGTTACTTAATTAGATGATTTCCTTCCCCCTGCTTGCTCCTTTCTTCAAAGATATTTTAATGTGAAAGCCATCTTCTACGTCTCTGTGCAGTAATATACACTTGAGCTTTCAAGCCCATGTGTCATACAATACAAGAAAAAAGCAACCAAATAATAGAGAGCTGTAATTCCACTGATGGTTTCTGGTGATAAGAAAAGCTGCAGTGGCACGGCTCGAAAGGGTTTGTCACCATAACTCCAGGATCAAATTTCCTCATATTACAGAAAGATGGCAGAAAAAGTCTGTAAAGGAGACTCAAGGAGACATGTAATAAATGCCATGAAAAGAGCAATTCTCTGGTAGGAAAGCTTTAACACAGTCACAAAGTGCCTAATCGTGGAAGTGCTGAGTGACTTCACCCCCCCTTGAACTTCAACAGGATGTGGAGTGCTCAGCACCTCTTCGGCAGAGGCTCAGCACTTCAGAGAATCGGGTCCCGAAGCAGGAGGAAAAATCATTTTCAGAACTACATGTGGCAAGGTATAAATTCCTATCTAATAAGATAAATCAGGTTTTTATTTAAGCATTGGCATACTGAAGAAGGAGATCCCAGACAGGGCGATACATTTAAAACAATCCATTCGTTTTCTCTTCCAGAGTGGAATCCAATGTAAGAGCCATTTTGATAGTTTGGAAGGGATTTAACTGGCTCTACTTGTACTAGCCTTCTGCAGAGGGGTGAATCACAGCCTTCACAAAATACTTCATAGATGTGAAGTAGCACAGCTCAGGCAAATTAAAGAGAAATAACATCAGAGCATGCAAAGCCAGATTTTGCATGATAAAGATGATTTCTTGGACATGATTTCAACCTCTGCCTCATTTTTTCATGGTAAGACTTTTTTTCAGAACAAAATGAAAAGTTTCTATGTTGGATTTTTTTTTTTTTAAATTCTTAAAGTTCAAAACCCAACTTTGAGAAAGATTACATCTGAGAGTTGCCTGTGGATGGAAAGGAGGCAATGCATGATAGAAATGGTCCTAAGGATGTCAAATGCCTTTTCAATCCTCCCACAGAGAGCATACAAAATATATGTAAATTCCTTTACAGTAAAGCAGGATGCTCCAGGGAAGTCCATCTAAGTGAAGCTTATCTCTCTCTGTTTTCTTTGGAGTGTCAGAACAAGTGATCTTTGTGCTGCATTCAGATTTGGAATTTGCTTTTCTATCTGGTCTTTATACAGCTGGGTCAAGCACATCTGTTTATGACTTAGCTGCTGTATCACAAAATTCAAGGCAGAATACATGACTGAAAGGACAAGGCAACAAACCTGGGGGAAGAGCATACTCAGATTTTCCCCTCAAACTGTTATAGTATTCAAGACATCTATGAACATTGCATATTACATTTGCTATGCTATACTGCTTCAAAAAGTCATAATTGTAAGGCATCCTAACAAACAAATTTAGATCCCAAAGGATTTGAAAAGGAAAAAAAAAACCCACAAACCCATCATGTTGTGGTATCAAAGTATGTGTAAATTGTTTTGGAAGAGCAGCCCTCTAAGCGGCCATAAGCATTGAGATATTCCAGGTCTCTGGGCCTCTCTTGAGTCCCCCATAGGCAGCTATCACAATTAAAACAAGCTGATACTCATTACAATTTCCTGAGTATGCCAGCAAATGATGTGATAGGGTTTTCACACAAACCTGGAAATAGTCTAGACTCACTCAAAATGTGGCCCGATGCAGCTATGTCTAAACTAGGGAATACTTGAAAAGTTATAAGCTGTACTGTAACACCACATCAGGGCAACAACTGGGCACTCATTCTGTGCTACCTCCATTCTCTCCTTCCCAAAAACACAAATGTGAAGTGATTCTGAAGAATGATCTGGACAGACAGAGAGGTCTAAAGGTACAAAAAAATATGTACAAGCCCAGCACCAGGACAGCTGGTGAGTTTGATTTGGAAGACCTAGTAAATACAGAATCTTGTTGAGCCCTGTAGGAAACTACATCATTCTTTCTGCTAGCTTCTGCCCTGGGCAGGCATGGGGAACTGGGACCACATGGCTTATCCAAACACCTTTGTTTTCTTGGCCATTCAAACCCCATGAGTGTTTCTAGTGTTTATTATGAGCATCAGAGTCTTCTCGGTTTTTTTCTTCCTCTTTCTGAAATCTCCTTTGTTTCAATCTTTCCCCCCATCATACTCTGAGTATTTCCCAGCCACATAGCAGCTTCACATCATAGCCTCCTAACTCATCAGTAGAGGACTGTACCTCAAGCTAAGGCTTGTGTCCCCCACTATCTTGAAATGCTAGTTTGACTTACAGATACTGGAAATCCATCTTCAGGAGTCACACCTAATTTTCTGTTAATGAGCTGCAGGGTTTATGCACTAGATTGACTCTCAATGATTGCTAAGATGCTAATGTTGAAGAATCCAATATGCCCTGTAAAAGTACCCTGTAAAAGAGAATCTTTCTCACTGAGTTATCTTCATAAATGAAGTTGGTGCAGCAAGCTTTTCCAAGAACTTGAGGTCCCCCATACTGTAGTTAAATTGGGATAATGATTTACGGTGTATGAAATAATCTCCAAAAGCTGAACTTTTGAGATTGCACAGGGGACTGTTCATCCACATTCCAGGTTTGATTGCTCAGAATTTATCTTAATTATAAGGGTTTCAATTAGAGTGAAGAGAGAGGGACTGAGAGAGTGAGAGCGAGCAATATTAGAGCTCTGCACCGAATGACTGACAGTGACATAATGCCACCAAGCAACTAACGTGTTGCAGCACAGTGTTTAAGAATACTCCATTCTTCAGGCAGAACTGAAAGGTTTGCTTGGTTCTGCTGTCTCTTACAGGTAGCAAAATGGGTAAAGAGGTAAAGATACGTTCTGCAGACACACAGCTTTATTGTTGCTTGAGTAAGTACAGCTATATAAGCAATAAGACTCCACAAGGTAGAGTGACATTGTGCAATAAAAGCATGCCTGTGGTGCACTGTGAGAGGATTAGAAATATAAAAACTCCCTTAACAATCCAGCTTGAACAAAGATAATACACATCATATCATGCTTTTCTCAAAAAGATTCAGAAAGGTCCCCCCAAAAAACATGGGTGAGAATATGTTCTCATGTTCTCCAGCCTCTCCATTGACTTACTGTATCAACAGTTCTTTTCTCATGTTATTGGTCTAAAAGAAGTGTGATCTGCCTGACATTACAGATGCAAAGCCCAGATGTCAAAGAGCCTACAAACATCCTGGTCACAGAGTAGTACAGTCATAGAGCAGTGACTAGAGAACAGAAGGAAAAAATACAGAGGCAACAGTGAGATCATTCAGTTACTCATCACAAACACATACGTGTGATATTTGTACATTGTTTTTCAAAATGTACTTGGATGAAGCAGAAAAGAAGCTGTTCTACATTGCCATTGTGTTCTTTAAACACATTTTGAGGCTTTTCTTAGGGATATGAGCACACAGTATTTCTACCTTATCAGCAACATCACCTGAGGAATGTGTACCAGCTGCCCTTCAACAGTGCCCCCAAAGTGTGTGGGACAGACTGAGAACAGCTGTTGCTGTCCTCATTATTTCCATGGCAGCTGAGGATTCTCCTGCACTCCAAGAATCCTCTGCCGCCACTTTTACCGTCCTTCCCCTTTTTTTGCAGGAGGGTATATATTTCCTTTGAAGAAGCAACAGGGAATCATAAATTAGATTGACTTCTCCCTGCGACTGTTTTTCCTCCATTTTTCTGCATTCATTTACTTGTCGTATCTTTCAGTGACAACTCACAAGAATAACACTGCTGACTAGGAGTATATTTGTTCATCTACACAAGAGAAAAACTTCCCTTCTCACTGAAGTTCTGAATAGGATATCACAGAGGACTTCCCATGGCCATAAATGTGGGCCAGGGCCACATGCAGGGAAAGGGGACTTTGATGGTACTCCATCTTCATGTCCAAAAAAACAAGCAGTGCAGAAGAACATGACCACAGTTCACTGTGAGAGAGGAGAATATGGGTTGGGAGAGAGATTCTCTCTTCTTCTCGTCCTAGCAAATAAAATATTCAAAGCACCAAAACGTGATACACTGTCCACAGTTTTGTGGGGGAGGCTATTCAATTGATTCAAGTCCCTCCAGCTAACAAAACTCACAGGGCTCACAGAGAAATTTTCTAATAAACATCTGAAATTAAAGCACCATTGCTGACAGCAAAATTACAATTTACAGTTTAAAGACGCATTCAATTATAGTTATCCAGAGACAAAGAAGACAAGAAAAATAAAATAAATCTGGAAAGAAAAGGAAGGACTTCAAATTTGCATCAAATCTTAATCCAATAATCTGCCTTTAATTACCCATAGCAGACTCCCTCCTAAACTGATCAGTTTTGCCTCAGATCACTGAACTTTTTGGCCCAAAGCCAAATGGATAAGTGCTTTATCACTTGAGGCTGGGAGACCATCCGTGTCTGCAGGCTCAGTGAGAACATTTATAGCTAGTATGCTTGGATGCCATTGTGGATTTGGTTTAATCCACTGAGAGTCTTTTTCACATCTTTGACTGTTTCATGGTTTGAACCACTGGTAAGATTTCACTAGATTACTCAGTTTCTCAGGACAGAAAGAGTATTGTTCTTTATCCAGCTTCTGAATGTTCACATTTTAGCCCATCTGCATTTTTCTTCTACTTGTATACCCTTTGTCTCAATAACTGGAAAACTCACCTATGGTCAAAAATGTAGCCCAGGCAGAAAAGGTGACAGGAATGCTTATTTTGGGCATTTTTACTTGCCTTTTTCACGTCCTAGCCATCTGATATATATTAGTAGTGGTTAAAGCTGTGGCAGAAGAAAAGCATCCTTAAAAGTAGTCCCTCCACTGTCTTCTCTTTCATGGTAAATGCAAGTAGCATTACTTTTCTTGGCTATTCTCCCCGTTCCCTGGCCACTACCGCTACTCTGCCTGCATTTCTCTGCTCCTGATCTCCCTTCCTTGGCATCTCAAGAGATGAAAGTTCTCACTCAAGTTAAAACTTTCCTCTAGATCCCTATGGTTGCCAGTGGTTGTTTTGCTACCAACAAGACCTTACTCTTTAAATGACTCATTTAGAATGGACAAGGAGCAAAGGCTCTGCCATACTTCAAACCCAAGGTGACTAGATTCAACCCTTGCAGCAGAGTCTGGAAACATTTTCTGGCATGGTTCTGGTTGTGTGACAACAGCTCTGAAAGTTATCAGAGTGTATGGCTGGAAAGGCAAGGACCTCACTACTTCTTGCCAGGGAGCCTATCGTTCTTGTATAGAGACAGACTTTGTGGCAAACACAGCTACAGAAGCCAGTAAAGCCACTTGATCATATGAGGGAGCTATGCAGACTTTCCCTTTAGTGAAGTAATTTGAAAGCATTAACACTAGTTAGTGCTGGGAATCCTTGCAAGACTCACTCAAACAACAGTCTGTTGTAAAAGCATCACTCACAAAGGTACTAGAAACCTACTTTTATTGGATCAAGTCACATGCATCTGAATAATAATTCTAACAATTATAGTCCTGTCCCATCTCTCCGTTGACACCAGCAGTTAATGCTACTGGCTGCTTTCTCCTCTGTTGATACATCAAAGAAGCACAAAAACTGCTGTCATCAAAGATTTAAACAATAAATCACGAAGTTAAGATGAGAATTAACCAAACCTTAGGATGGACTAAGACAGAAGGTTATCTTTTAATAACCACTGTTTCAGAATGGTCAATGGCTGCTTCGACATAAACCCATTTCTATGGCCTCAGAATAGCTGCTGGCAACAGACAATTAATTGTGGTTGAAAAAAGAATCGGTAGGACTGGAAAAAAAGCAGTTCTGCTCTGTACTGTGCACTGCCTTTGTTCAGAAATCTGCTTTCTAAAAAGAAAAGTGATAACACTCAACACAGGTAAATGGGAGAAGCTTGATTTGCATGTATATACACTTTTAGTATATGCTTTTGCTTCCATGTGACCAATACAGCCTTTAGTGCAGACAGAAATCAGAATTGGTATTTGTGAACTACTGAGATTCCAAACCCAAGAGATGTTTTAAGGAAAAATCAAAAACTGTGTTTACACTGCTATGTGGATATTACTGACAACAGTGAATCAATTATTCTTTCTCATTTCAAAATATTTATAAGCTAACTGTACAGTTCTTGAGTTTACCCATCTATAAATCAGAGTACAAGTGCTTACAAAGCTAGTTTGTTTCAAGAGGATTGCTAGTACCTCAGGTAAATTCAGAGCAAAAGTTGGCCTTTCTGAACAGAGTCTCCTCTAGCAAAGGAGATCTTCTTGTTTCAGCAAATAAGTTGACCAAAAAAGGAGTCAATGATTGTAAACTGATCCTTATTGTTGAATTTCTTCTCACTAGTAAAAGACTTTCTACCAATAATCTGTGATGAAACAGCATATGCTCTAATTAAATCAAGCCAACTCCAAGCTTTTTGATTGATTTGGCTTTCACCTGCTGTTTTTGCTCTCCTTTGACCATCATTGTGTGTGCAACGTTTTCCACATCCAAATCTGAAGCCCATCAACTACTTCACCTCCTGCCTATGTTGTTTCATCAAGTTCTCCAGGTATCTCCCTTCTTTCCACTTCCAGTTTTCAGTGCATCTGTGTGCTTGCTGCCAAATGCATTTGGCATTCAACTCCAAATTTCACTGCATTTTCAAGGTTGTTATTACATGACAGGTAAGGCATATGTTCATATCCAATATACTGGATGTCATACTGATACTCAAGAAGTAGCTTGAGGTAGTCAGAATGAGATGCAAGAAACAGTCTGAAGAGATTGTCACAGAAGATATTTGAGACAATTCTAATACAAATCAGTAGTTACGTTTTTCTTAGTCAACTGATGCACACAGAAATGAGATGAACAGAGGTGAGATCAGAATTGGATCGTGGTAATACGCATGCAAGGTATAGCACAGTCTCTTAAACCTAGTGTTATTTGTCTCCCAGGGCAGAGCAGATGTACTTTCCCAGTTTCCTGACTTGAGGGATGTTTCTAAGAAAGGACATGGGTTATACTGTGAGCGCTGTAAAAAGAACTATAGTGTAAAGCACTGTAGCATGCAGAGGGTAGTACTAGAACATACTGTTATGGTTCGCTGTACCTGTAAAATTCATGAAATTATTGGCTTCTTTCAGCTGCAGTACAGTACTTTTACAGTAATTTGTCACTCTGTTTTCAGCAGGGATAATGGACCATGCCTTTTTCTAGGAGCACATTATTTGGCCACTGGCAGCTCTTTATATTTGCCATGAGATCCCCAGTAGCTACATGTTCCCCCTCACCCACCCTCTGTGGGACACTGCAGGCAATAATAGATCTGTAGGATTAACGTTTCTTTACCAGAACTTAATGGCAACTGTGATGATTAGTGTTAATTGGCCTGGCTACGTGAAGTGTGCCTGTACCGTTCAGTACACTATTCCTCTATTTCTGCCTGAACACAATAATGTGACATCACTGCAGCCAAAATCAGCTAGAAAAATACCACAGCCATTGCTCCTCCCTGCCTCACCTGACACTGCTTAATATTGTCATTTTTATATGGCCAGCATCTAGGAGCCCAGTAATAACCTTTTCTATGGCTGGAGATAAATGTGATGTAAAAATGAATGAAAAGGAAGATCAAGGAAAAAGCCCCTTCTGACCTGAGGGCTGATATTTTTCAGCTTTAATGTTCTCTTCTACCTACACCATAACATCAGTGATGAAACTACTCTTTTCCATCTTATTTGAAAACCCTAACACGCTATTGGCATCATTTTCCGAGAGAAATGGTGAGTCATTAGGATTAGGAAGGAAACTGTTTTCCTGTCTAGTGACATGTTGTGAGATTTTAAAATTTTTCTCTGTTCTGCACTGCAACAAACCCAAAACATTTCTACACTCCTCAAGAGAAAAGCAGGATGATTTTTTCTCCAGAAGAGTCAATGATGTAGAGATTTGGCTTCCTTCTAACAGAGTAATGTGGACAGCAGGGACCAAACATCTTCCTCTCACAGCCCTAGTTAAAAATATATTCTCCCCGTGACAATGTCTCTCACTCTCTTTTCCATCTGGATTTCAACCACATGTGTGGTCATCCTCATATTAACAATGAGACAATGCCCCTCCTCCAACCACCAAAATGCATTTTTCACAAAGCATTTTGGATTTGCCTAACCATCAATTTTATAGGAATTCTTCTGTGAAGTATGATGCAATGCAGCGCTCCAGAGCCAGAAAGCACATGGTTGTTCTGGAAAAGGTATCTGATTTCAAGGCCAAGTTATCTCCCAAGGCAGGTATAATTTACACACTCTCCAGAACCAAGAGACCTAAGTATATGTTTCAGAAAAAGGCTATTTTTATTTAAATTAACAATGAGGAATATCCACAAACACAAATAATACCTTTATTTTAACTGTCAAAAACTACTATTTTAACTATCAAAAACCCCAGTCATTGTGTTTTAAGCTTATAAGACAGAAGAACTTTCCCCATTTATTTTCGCCACACACTGAAGTATGGCATCCTGTTTAAATAAATGCAGCATCTTTCAACATGCCCTGGGTCATTTGGATGCTTAAAGATGAATGTGCCAAAAGATAAAACTGCCAAAGCACTTTCCTGAAGTAGGATTTCACCAACTCAGGAAAGGGAGAGGATTCATACCAATGAAGTGGTGAAGTTACCAGTCTTAAGTGCCAAATGCAGCCCTGGAGATAGATGGGTTCTCCCAGAGCTCTCAATTTCATCTTCTGTACTGGAGGTATGATTTACAGTGGGATTACTTGGGAAAGTATCATTTGTCTCATATTTCTGCTAATTCCATAAAGTAGAATACACTCACCTTTTGTACATAATTAAGAACTCTGCTTGCATTTCTGGAAATAACACTTGTTAACTGTTGTTGCAAACACCGAAGGGCAGACATAGGGAGTAAAAGGCTTGTCTGTCTTCAAGCACTAGGACATTCAGCATTATGTTCAGCTGTTTGCACGTTCTGAAAATCCTCTTTTAAGCATAATGCAGGCTAATGTCTTCAATCATCATCTGTTGAATTTGGCAAATAGTTTCCCATTGCCAGCAAAAGGCTCTTGCTATAGAGGTGACTGCTGCACAGCATTAGATGCACCCTTCTACCTCTGATATTGCACAGTGAAAATAATTCCACTTGGTGTAGAGAAATGCTGAGAAAAAATGGAATTAGTCATTTGAGATCACAGAATCATAGAATGATGGAGTTGGAAGGGACCTTTAGAGATTATCGAGTCCAACCCCCCTGCAGAAACAGGTTCACCTAGATCAAGTGGCTTAGGAACATCTCCAGGTGGGTCTTGAAGACCTCAAAGGAACGAGACTCCACAACTCCTCTGGGCAGCCTGTTCCACTGTGCCCTCACTCTCACAGTGAAATAGCTTTTTCTTACATTTAAATGGAATTTTTCATGTTCCAGCTTCATCCCATTACCCCTTGTCTTATAACTAGATACAACAGAAAAAAGGGATGTCCCAACCTCCCGACACTCATCCTTTAGATATTTGTAAATGTTAATAAGATCTCCCCTCAGTCTCCTCTAGACTAAACAGCTCCAGATCAAACAGCCTTTCCTCATATGAAAGATGTTCCAGTGCCCTGATCATCTTGGTGGCCCTGTACTGGACTCTCTCCAGCAGTTCCCTGTCCCTCTTGAGCTGAGGAGTCCAGAACTGGACACAGGACTCCAGATGAGGCCTCACCAGGGCAGAGTAGAGAGGGAGAGGAACCTCCCTTGACCTGCTGGCCATGCACTTCTTGGTGTATCCCAGGATGCCATTGGCCTTCTTGGCCACGAGGACACATTGCTGGCTCATGTTCATAAATATTTCCTGTGCTTAGTTCTTCTAATTTGTTTAAAATCAAGTTTAAATTTCCAAGATTTGTACTTAAGGGTCCCAGACACTGGCCATGTGGTCACTGTCTGGATGTACAGGTGTGCATTTATATCTGAGCTCTAAATTAATGCAGTTCAGTAAAATCCTGAAGGAATAAAAAATTGTAACGTTACTGTAAAACTGTCTGGACTAGCTTTGAAGCCATGAAGTCTGAAGTAGGAGAGCTGAAATGTAGCAAAGGAATGGGCAGCTTTGGGAAGCGTGTAATAGCATCTTGGTGAAAACCAGCCCTGATACTGCCAAATGCCATCCTTTGAAGACTGTAGGTTGTGAATGAGCTCTAGATTTCCTCTCTTTCTCATTAAAAATTCCACACACAACCAAAGTTGCCCTATTCAGGCATGTGTTGTTAAACTGTATTTGCAGTAAAAAGGAACTGAGGCAAAGGGCACTAAATCGTGTCATCATATTTACCCTGCAATGTCTGTAGTGATGTGATACCAGCAATGACCAGAATGCGTCTTTCAGGTACCAGCTGCTGTGTATCCACAGCAGATAACTATGCCCTGGGTACATTGTCCTGCAAATGGACTATAGCGATTCCATCACCAGCAGACAGGCAGCACTGGATTTTCTCCCACTTACTCTTTACTAGCTCTGAGTTTCTTGGTCTTCTGCTAACAGGAGTAGGCCATAAAAATCTTGCAGTTCTTGTAACTGACAAAGGGAAATCTTTATGTTTTGATTTTATTTAAAATCTTTGAGTCATCTTCTGGCTACATAACCAAAAGAACAAGTTGCCCACATTTTTAAGTGAAAGGATGATAATGTAGTGTTTGTAGCATTTCCACAGTAGTAGTCTACAGTTTGTCTACAGGCCTCTTCCCTTGCATCGATATATACAAAAAGTTACCTCACTCTTAAAGATGTTTCCCTGTGACCTTCTCCTGGCTCATACCCTCCCCCACCTAAGAGCACCACTGGTGGCCTTGCTATAAGCTGTGCAGCTGTTTCTAGCACATTATTGCAGTTTTATATTTGCAAGAGCCTTCTTAGAACAGATGTTCTTTCTCTGTGTATATACCATACTTCCCACTGCAAACACTTTTACAGCACAAACAGCAGATTGCCTTGCTTCTGTCATTTGGATCAAGAGAAAGTAAATGCCTCATTCTAATGATGTCAGTTTTCTTTCCAGAGTGCTTAATGTCTTTCCTTCCCTTCTGACTTGCGCTCCTCACTTCAGGTGCTTTGTTTCTGTTCCTTAACATCTCTATTGCTTATCTTTACTCTAAAGGGTCTCCCTAAAAATATCCTCTTTTTGAATCTCCTTTACTGCTTTCACTCTTTTAATCCCTCTGCTGTATCATCGTCCTTTTATAAAACCTGCTCTGTCTTCTTTAGCTCTGCTCAATGAGGAGCTAATTCAATAGATTTAAATGAGAATGTCTTTTCTTGGGTAAGACTCAATATAAATCGGTGAATATAATTCCTACAAATTGTGGAGTAGGAGGCAATAATCCAATGATGACTCAAAGATGGTAGTTCATTGAGGACCCAAAAGCATCTCTCCACCCAGACAAAAGGACTTTTGGAAGGTTTGTGTGACTGAGTACCACAAAAACTATTTGAAAGCATCAACTCGCCTGATTTTTAATCAAAAGCCTGACTTGAAGATGTTATACTACAGAGCCTTGTAAAATTATAATAACATTGCACAGATCTTTGGCCTCTTTCACAGTGATTTTGATTATTTTCTGAGAACACGTAGTCCATGACTATTTCTGATTAAAAATTATCTTTTCCTGTGCTTTTAGCTTCCCCTCTTTTTTTTCATGAGACCTTTCTGAGTAATACAAACAGCAAAGAAATTTATATTTTTGTAGCAATTGGGAAAAGTAATATTTGTCATTGACTAGTAATAGATCATGAAGAGATAATAGTATGGAGATCTCTGCTGCCCTGGCTACTTTGATTTGGATACTTGAGATGGGCTGTTTAGAGGTACCTGAAGCCTCTTTATGTCAATTTGCATAGTATAAATGTGACAGCATGCTGAGAGCAGCTTCTTTCAGTCTCCCTCAAGCCCAAACTCACTGAAAATGTCACTCTTGTGCTCTGCAATATCCTGAAAGAAACACAAGGAAAAACTTACTCACTGTGAGGAGGACAGAGCACAGGCTGCCCAGATGAGTTCTTGAGTCTCTTTCTCTGGAGACATTCAAAATGTACCTGGACAACTTCCTGTGTGACCTACTCTAGGAGGTCCTGCTCTGTCATGGAGGTTGGACTAGATCATCTTTTGAGATCTCTTCCAACCCTTAAGATTCTGTGATTCTGTGAAACACAAGCTCCATCAGAGTCCTAATATCAATGATAAAAATTTTATCCTTTGCTCCTTCACCACAACTTTCCTCTTTTAAATCCTTTAAAAATCACCTGACATCTAGCTTTTTGGTTGACCATATTATTCCATCTTGCTCACATTGCTTTCCTCTGTATACTCTCTAAAGTAGTTCTCCATAAACACCATTCGACTGAAAAGTGCTCTGTATTCCTTGTCCTTGTTTCAGTTTTCATATCACAATTTCTTTCTTACTCCTTCCGTAGACCCATAGATGGGCTAGATAGCTATTTGGTCTGCTCAGTTCCAGCTTCATGGATACAGTATTCAATGGCTGGCACCTACTATGGAGGCAGTTTGTGCAGGCGTTGCAGAAAAAAACCTGTACTTACAAATGGTGATCATAGAACTTAAAGAGTAGTTGAGTTTCCAATGACAGTAAAATAAAATTACAGTCATTTGGATAAAATAATGAAATTAGAATAGGTTGATTGAAGCCACACCTCAGGGTTTCATGAAAAGTTCAACAATTCCCTCCTTTGCCTTTCTTTGAGCATTGTAAAATTCATAATCAATTTCCATTTGTTTAGAAATTCCTTATTTCTATGTCTGGAAGTCTATTAAACTTTTCTACAGCTACTTACAATAATTTTGGAAGTGGTAATCTTGAAACAAGTAAATTTTACTCATTTTCTATCTTTTTTCTTGTTCACAAGTGAAATTTGGCAATTCTTTTAATGTAGCTATATAACAGTGAAATAATAATAATAAAGTCTAGCTGTTAAATTTTCCTCTCAGAAATTTTTACAAACCAGTTCTAGTCTCTCTTATGAAGGCATTACAAACATAATCCACACTACACCCATCTACTTTAAGGTTATGGCCTTGTAAAATGTTCATGGCCACTGAAAAGACCTTGTGTTTAAAAAGGCTGTGCTACAGTCCTGTCAGTTCTTGGAGCTTTATCATACGTGTTGCAGTTTATTTGATCTTTTGTCCAGAAAATTCTGAATACAGTTGAAAAAGAAGGATTTCTCTGACTACTTCAAAGGTGTGTAAACATTTGTAGGAAGAAATCAAAAGGCAAGCATAAAAAGATAAAAAATCTGAAAAGAGGTTGCTACCTCTTTTTTTAAGATCACTTGATTTGTGACTTAGTTGCTTGAGTTTTGCAGACAAGATCCAGACTAAACAGCCCCAGATCAAACAGCCTTTCCTCATAAGGAAGGTGCTTCAGTGTCCTGGTCATCTCAGTGGCCCTGCACTAGACTCTGTCCAGCAGTTCTCTGTCCCTCTTGAGCTGGGAGCCCAGAACTGGACACAGGACTCCAGATGAGGCCTCACCAGGGCAGAGTAGAGGGGGAGAAGAACCTTCCTTGACCTGCTGGCCACGCTTTTCTTGGTGCATCCCAAAATGCCGTTGGCCTTCTTGGCCACGAGGGCATGTTGCTGGCTTATGGTTAGTTTATTGTCAACCAGGACTACCAGGTCCCTTTCTACAGAGCTGCTCTCCAGTAGGTCAATCCTCAGCCTCTACCGGTGCATGTGGTTGTTCCTTCCCAGGTGCAGGATTCTGCACTTGTCCTTGTTGGACAAGTTTTCCTTCTTGTTTTCCTTATTTCCCTGGCCTGCTTTAATTCTAAAAGGTCTTTATCCTTCCTGGTTGCATCCTTGTGCTCTGATTATGTTCCTTAACTCTTGCCAAGAAATCAGGCCCTGTTTTGACCTCGTAGATAGCTGCTTTCTTCCTGACTTGTTCCAGAAGATCTTTGATCATCAATGGAAGCCTCTTGACTCCTTTTTCCGCTTTTCTACTTCGAGGATACACCTATCTTGGGCTTGGAGGAAGTGGTGCTTGAAGGTCAACCAGCTCTCTTGGGAACTTCTACCGTCTATGATCCTATCCCATGAGATCCCTCCAAGCAGGTCTTTGAAGAGGTCAAAGTCAGCTTGCCTGAAATTCAGGTTTGCAATCCTGCTTGGTGCTCTGCTTCTTCCACACAGGATCTTGATCTCTACCATCTCATGGTCACTGTAGCCATTGTTGCCTCCAACCTTCTCATCTCCATCCAGATTCTCTTTTTTTGTCAGCACAAGGTCCAGGAGCACACTTCTCCGTGTTGACTCCTGGACCACCTGTGACAGGAAGTTTCCATCAGCATTCTGTAGGAACCTCCTAGACTGTGTGCACTTGGCTGTGTGGCTTTGCCCCATGAGAGCGAGAGACTGAGACTGTGAGGCATCTCTCAGCTGTTTTTAGAAGGCCTCATCCACTTCCTCCTCCTGATCAGGTGTCTTGTAGCAAACTCCCACAACAGCATCACCTACCTTACCCTGCCCCTTAATTCTCACCTACAAACATTCAATCTGCCCCTCATCCCCACCCAGGCGGAGCTCAATGCACTCTAATTGCTGTCTCACATAGAGAGCAACTCCACCTCCTCACCTTGTTTGCCTGCCTTTCCTAAACAATACATAGCCTTCTATGGCTGTGCTCCAGCCATGGGAGCTGTCCCACCATGTCTCAGTAACTGCAATGAGGATTTAGCCCCACATCTGCACCCACATCTCCAGTTCCTTCTGCTTGATCCCAGGTTACATGCATTAGAGTAGGGGCAATACAGGGGTTTACTCAAACACACAGGTTTCCCTGGATGGAAGCAAGAGGATATTCCCTGATTTGATACTCTCTCAGGGTGGTCAGCCTTCTGCATCTCATCTTAGCATGTGGGTGAGGAGCACTCATCATTGCATTTCCTAATCTGATCTGTTGCCCTGTTAGATGAGAAGGCTCATTCTTTGCCATTTCACATCTTGCCCCTCCTCCCCCCATTTAAAACCCTCTTGATCAAGTTTACCAGCCTATTCCCAAATATTCCATTGCCCTTATGAGAGAAATGTATTCCATCCTGTCCTATCAAGTTATGGTCCCCAAAGAAGGTTCCATTGTCATAAAAACCAAAACCTTCCTGCTGGCACCAGCCTCTGAGCCAGGAGTTAACTTGTGCAATTTTTTGCATTAGTGATTTCCTCTTTTCCTCTGGTGAATCGGATGGAAGAGAAAATAACTTGTGCCCCCCTACACTTTACTTTTTCCCCCAGGGTTTTAGAATCCTTCTTGATTCTGGTAATGTCATGCCCCATTACATCATTCATACCCATGTGGAAGTGAAGTAGTGGGTAGTAGCCTGTGTCCCTGACGAGCTGTCCACTCTCTCAGCCACATCACATATCTTGGCTCCTGGCAGGCAGCACACCACACGGGACTCCTTATCCAATCGACAGATGGGTCTCTCGGTGCCTCTTAACAACGAGTCACCCACAACAAGCAGCCGTCACTTCTTTTTACAGTACCCACTGCCTGTTGATGGTGGAGCAGGTGATGGTGAATTGTTTGCTGGGTTTTCCCCTTCTGGACATTGCTCATCTATGTCCACTGTCATTAATGCCTCATACTTAGTTGCAATTAACACACTGAAAGGAGGGTTATAAAGAGGAGCCCTGCTTTTTTGTCACCACAAAATTTTTGAATCCACAAAATACCTCAGACAAGCTGTCAATACCATTTAATCTAGCACTCTCCTGAGCTAATCGTTACCACTAGTTAAAAATTCTTCTGAAAAACAGCAGTTGGGGAAAGGCTGTGTGAAAACTGAGAAAAAAAGATCCTCTCTGCATCATGCCCATCCAGCTCACTTGCATCCACCATGGGCCAGTTCAGTTCCATTCCAAGATGTCCTGTGCTGGCTGCTGAATTGAGAAATAAGAGGAGTACAGCTGCACAACTACTACTCAGCTTGATCATGGCTTGAGATGGTTCTTC
>WBNH01008552.1:0-46620 GCA_013401255.1 Urocolius indicus
TCTATGATTCTATGATTATAACCACATCACACTTAAAAACATCAGGTAAACACAGGACAGGATACTCACAAGTACCTGAGGAGCCTATTTTACTTCTCTTCATATAGTTTTTAAGAACATCTGGAAAATCTGATATCAGAAATACTTTGGTTTGGGGTGTTTTTTTTTTCAATAGTCAATGTCCAAAGCATTTTTTCATCCCTATTAAAAATGAAAGTTACTCTTTTGGTTTCAGCTGGTCACTCTGTGAGTAGAGAAGTCATTTCTGCTTCATTAAAACATGAGTTTGTGGATCACAGAATCTCAAAAGCTCAGTCAGCACGACTGTAAGACTCAGCCAGGGTGGGAAATCCTTCTCTTAGAAGAAACACAGGAAGAAAATGGAGACAAGTAACTTGCAATTAATAAGCAAATAATGAAAGACAAGGTCTGCTTTACTGTCATTATGTACTTATGAAGTAGCCTCTGTTTTAGTTCATTTTTTGTCTCACTGTGCCCTAATTGTCACTGAAGTGCTTTCAGGTGCTACTCCTGCACTTCCCCTGCCTCAGCCTCATCCAAGCAGGGGTAGGAACAAACTGTACAATTCCTCCTGAGCTGCTAAAGAAAAGAAATGAAGAAGCTTTTTCTTCATTTCCCTGCTTCACATCTATTGTCAAGTGATGATCTTCTCTCTGGAGAGTGTCAGGAATAAAGATCAACCTGGTTGGTCTATTAAATGTCTCCATTTAACAGCAAGGTTGTGTCCCAGGCATATGCAGTGAACAAAGAAAGTCCTTGCTTTGTTTAATTATCAATAAAGAAAAAGAATAGCTGGCTATTCAGCTTATCAATTGTATAAATTGAGCTTTTTATCTTTCAGGTCAGCTTTCAGGGCAAGATATCCCAGCTAAGGGACATTTAGATCAGCAGCCAAGGTTCCAAGGCAGCTGAGATTTGTAGCCACCTAGAATTCCAATCCAAATAAAGCAACTCAGTGATCAGAATGAGACATTCCACTGTGAACAACTTCAAGGGGTACTTGAAGAAAGCTCTAAGTGGCTGATGAGCTATTAATTCTTGTATCAGTGAAAGAAAGGGGTTTCACAGAAGTTAAAAAGCAGATTCATGTGTGTCCAGTGTAAAAGTAAACTCATCACTTAATGCTTCAACAACTGTAACAGGAGATCATCCAAACACAAATGCCTCTCTTTAAATTGCAATCATGAGATCATCTGTGATTTCATTTCTTACCCAAAGGTGCAGCTCATCAGGTTGTTTTTGTCTTTATTAACAGCAGTCTCAGAGGAGATTTGAGAGGTCCTTGAGAACCATCCCTAAGTATAACAGATGGTTTCATGCACTGCTTGATCCTAACTCACCTAAGACTTTCAAACCTGTTTAAACAACCTAAAACCTCTTCTGCTAAGACCTGGACACTTTGTCAAAGCTTCTTGTAAAATCATTATGTCTAACTCAGATTTGGAGGGGTTTTTGGAAGCCAGGTGAGTATGGGTCAGCTTCTATCCTGATCATAACCTCAATCTTTCCACATCAGAAAGATTCTGCAGTAAAAAGTTCCCCAGTTCCCTCAAATAGGTCATTTAAAAATGGAAGCTTTAGTAAAAATTAGCCATGAAGTTCAGCTAAAAATAAGCCTGCTACTAAAAACAAGTCTTCACATGAGTGTTGAGAGAGTAAAAAGCTCCTGTGCGTGCAATACAGTCTGAAGAGGAGAAACTCCTAAAGGCAGGACAGCTGAAATAATCAGTCTTCTAACAAAGAGAACATCATGTATCCATTAAAAATACTAAGTACTAGATACTTCTTATTCCTTAAAGGAAAGAAAAGAGCAAGTGTGACTCCAAGAAACAGAATGGAACAATGATATTGCAGACATTCATCTGCCAACACTTGTAGAGGTACTTCACATCAAAGAGATGTGAAGTTGTCTTTGCAAAACCAGTCACTTTACATACTCCTGGTATGTGAAGCTCCTGGTTAAGCTGGAGAGAAGAATGCTATGTGTGTTTATATCAGTTAGGAACAAGTTAAGGTACAATTCCTAACTAACTCCCATGCAAAGCAGCAGCAGCAGCTCCTTTGGGTTAGTTTATAAAGGATGATATGCCTCAGATAAATTTAACAAGCAATAAAGAAGAGACAGGAGTGCTTTAACAACTCACCTCAGCCTCTGCCAGAAGTCAGAGGCCCAAATTCCTGACTGTGCACCTCACCAAGTGAAAAGAAACAGGAAGCCAAATAAACCCAGGCAGGTTTTGCAGCTGATTTTTTAGGTGGTTTTAAAAGGGGAAGCTGTACTCTTACAATAGGATTCATTTAATGGGATGATGTAGGAAGGGAATAGTCCCATCTGCTTGGAAAAAAAGACACAGGGATCATTATAATAAGGTGGAAAGACTGGATGCATTACACAGGCTTATTTCACTACCACGCTGCTGGAATGAATCTATTAGAGGCTTGATTTCATGTCAACTAATTAAATGCAGACCCAGGTCAATGAGTGTTTAGGATAAGCAAGCAAATTGCATCTAAATGAGACAGAGGTTTAGATAAAAACAACAGAGAACTTCTGGATTCAGATGATAGAATTGCCTTGGAAGGGTTGAATTAGGAGAAAGAAGCCTCCAAAGAATTCCTGATGGGTAGGAGTTGCCTACCTGGAGGCTTTAATGCAACTGTTTGCTCCAGTTATATGGCTGCTGGCCACAATCATCATGCTGGATCTTCAGGCAGAAGGAATAAAAGGGGTAGTAGAATCTCCTTCTCTGCAGACATCCCAAACCCACTTGGGTGAGTTTGTGACCTACTCTAGATGGTCCTGCTCTGGCAGTGGGGTTGGACTGGATGAGCTTTCAAGGTCCATTCCAGCCCTTGAAGTTCTGTGCTGGAGCAAAAGCCTTTTAGGTTTTAAACCAAACCTATCTTAAGTGAATTTAGCCTTAGATATCAACCTGAGTCCGAAAACTTAGATGAATTCATTTAAAAGGAAAAGAATAAAGGTAATATTTCACTATATCCCCATCACATCTCAGTTTTAGGGACTGAGATGCTTTGTGGAGTATCCACTTGTGAAAGAAAAAAACCACACACTCTCATTCAAACTATTCTTGCAGTCAGGATGTGTCCTTAAGGCATTACTAGAAAGAGTGCTCTCAAGTCACTGGAGAGATTCAATTTGTGCACAAATAACACGTGCCCAGGGTTGTGCTGCACATAGTACACCCTACAAAATCCTATCAGGAGGGGTTTGGAAAGCACACACACAGAGAATTAACCACAAAGGATGACACAATCTGCAGTTCTTTTCATTGGCCAGTACAGCATGGAGTTGTACATTCAGTCACATAGATTTGCTAGTCTTCTTTCCTAAGTGTTTTGAGTGTTCCTGAAGCCACAATAGCATTAAAAAAAAGTACTAAAAGCAAAGGAATAAACCCCTCCAGCTGTGGCAAAAATCAACTGTAGCCACAGTTCTTCAGCAAAACTGCTCAGCAGTTTCTCAAAGGCTCATAACAAGAAGGCATTTGACTGTTACCACTGCCAGTGTTCTTTTAATCATGAAGAATTAAGCCAAACCACATCAGTACAGCTGGGGATTGTCAGCTTGACTTTACTGGCCCATCACACTAACCATGTTACTGCAAAGAACAGTGATTTCCAAGGCTAGCACATTTACTTGGATTCTCCAACATACCTTGAATCCTTCTTCAAAGGGTTTATTCCTACACTGGAATGCAAAAGAACTGGATTGTAGGGAATGAAGATGCACACATAAGTGCAATTTCACCCAAAGCCACACTCACCAGAGATTCAAGTGGGTTCTCAGCTACCTACATCATTTCAACTCGTTGCACTGAAGGTGAATCAACAGCAGACATGAAAACACCAACAGATTCCTTTCACAAGGCAGGTTTGGAGTTGGTTCCCAGGGATGGGTGTAACTCTCTGTGTTAAGTTTCCCCTGTGAACACGAGTTGTTCTGGAAACACTTGCCTCCAAGCTCATCCTGGGATGACACACAACTTCTGAAGGCCACAAGGCAAATCAGAGCACTAAAACCATCAAGGAAGCTTCATTTCCAGCTTCCAATTAGCAAGTCATGTTAATGAGAAAGATGATTCTCATCTATCTAAAGCACTTGGCTGAAAATAAACCCACCAGAACCCTCAACATCCCACCTGTAGCCTCAGGAAATCCTAAGGGTGAAGACAATAGTGATGATACTGCCCATGTGGAAACAGTTCCAAGAATGAATCCCTCAGGCCTGGTTGTTATACATATCTATTTATTCAAAGTGGTGGGAGGATTCCTCAAGATCCTTTCCTTCACATAGCCACAGAACAGGAAAGAAGAGAAGCTGAAGAGGTTGAGGATAAGGCAAGCAAATGATGTTGAGAATCAGCTCAGTGCAGGATTGATCTGTCAGTGCCAGGGTGACAAACTCCTTTTGTACATGATTGTAGAAGTGTTGTCAACTTCTAAAGCATCAGGTTTGGAGGCTGCCAGAATGCCAACACAAGTAAATAAAGCAAGTTTCAGATACATAACACTGTGTGGTACATGGGAGTGCACATAAGAGATTCAATGGGGTGTTGCAAAGAACCACAGAACTCAATACATTCATTAAAACCTCTTATTCAGCAATTAATTCATCTCATGTCATGGTTTGACAGGCTAAGGATGTTTTCCCTTTGGACACTGGAACAAACCTTATCACCTCCCTTTTTTATCCCTTCTCCTCCTCTGAAGAACACCAAATAGAACTTCTCAATAGATCCACTCAGGTCAAAACTGCAATAAATTAGGTGTAGTCATCAAGCTAGAGAAAAACCTCATTTATTACACACTATCAGATTAAATACTATCAGAAGACCCATCTCTTTTAGGTACAGCTCTATCCCACCTTGTTATTTCAGAACCAACCTTTTCCATTCACAAAATGAGAAGCACACGCCTGCACATACCAGTTCCTTAATATTGCCATGGGAAAGAAGTCAAAAGGGTTATCAGGGACTGATACCAGAACATCTGCCAAAGATAGGGCTCTGTACAGAAAGCACAAGTGAAGGTTCTTTTGTCTACGTGTGGTTTTGCAAAGGTTGTGATCATCATCATCATCACAGAACTTGTGCTTTAAATTGGAAAAGGGCTACTTGACAGAGATACAATAAAACAATCACAAGAGGATTGAGCATCATCTGCTCTTGTGTCTCCCTCAAACATGGCTTTTTATGTAGGTGCTTCCTTCAGATCAACCACTCCTGCAACAAAAGACTAAAGAGTGAGAAACATCCCCCTTGGTAAAAGCAGTGAATGACAAGCACAACCTCAGGCTGGAGTTACTAAGGGTATCTTTTGTGAAATAGGCTTTTTTCCACCCCCACTGTACACCACCAGTTACAGGAGCTAAGGGCAAAGAAGTCAACACCACAAAGCACTGCTTAAACTTGCCATGACATGGATCTTTGAGATCAACCAACACAACCCTGGGACTCTTCCCCAGAAGCTACACTCTTAACAGATGACTGACAGCTAAGGACCAACACCAAGCCACTTCTGCTACCAGGCAGCTTCCAGACATGGCAAAGCTATTGCTGAATAACACAACTCCCCTTACTCAAATCAAACTTGGGGTAGGAAAATAGTGGGGGAAGGGGAAGGATGTGGATCTGGAGCTTGTTTCAATCATGGGAATACAGTTTGAATTGTCACTTGTGCTTTCCCATGGACATACAACCTCTCCTAACCTCTCTCATGAATCAAACAGGCCAAGCCATAGTGTTAACTGTAAAACTCCTTTCCTGGGATGGTGGCAAAAGGAAACAAACAGAAATGATGGTTAAATTTGGGCAATATCTCCTTAAATCCATCTCTTCCCATTCCTTTCTCTCTTCTTTAAACTTCCTATCACAAAGTGTTGTCAGTAGTGAAGATTCCACTGCCTAAAGTTACCACAGTGGCTTTCAAGGTAAAAGGGATTATGTCCTTCATTTCCACAATAGAAACATGAACTTTGATGTTAGTTACACACAACCCTGTAGGAAACTCTGCTTTGTTTTTACCCCCTCACCTCTTATCTCAATAGAACCAAAGCACAGTTTCCATCCAGTTTGAAACACAGATGTTTGTACCTTAAATCACAACGACGACACACTGAGATGTTTTGAGCCTACAAGATCATCAGCTGAGCACATCTACTCAATTAATAAGACCCAGAAAGACAAACCAAACATAAAAGGAATCCTTTGAGGAAGGCAAATGAAGCAGGAGGAGCTGAAGTTGACTTACCACTGGACCTGTTTTTGCGGTTGGATTTCCCTCCTGTGAGAAGCATCTTGAGGCTGTTTCGAAACATGGTGATCCCTTCTCACTGTGTGTATCCCACAAAAAGCCCTGTGTCAAGCACAAATGACAAGAGTTGTAACAAAGATCAACACTCCAACTTACAAAGAAGTTGGTGGAAAGTGTTAAAAACAAGACTGAAGCTGTTTTAGCAATGTATTTCCTAATACCATGCACATAAAGACATAAAGTCTAATGTCCTGTCTGCTCTCATTCATGCAGGCACTTGCCAGGACTTGCCAGGACAACACAATTCCAGCACTGCCATCTATTTTGGCAAATGAATTGACCAAATGGTTATCAAACTAAGCTGGGAAATACACAATGTTTAGCAAACTGCCTCCATTCCATAGAATCACAGAATGGGAGGGGTTGGAAGGGAGCTTTAGAGCTCATGCAGCCAAATTCCCCTGCACAAGCAGCTCCCACCTAGATCAGGTCACAGGAACGTGTCCACGTGGGGCTTGAAGAGCTCCAAGGAAGGAGCCTCCACACCTCCCTGGGCAGCCTGGGTCAGGGCTCCCTCACTCAAAAACTCAAACAGTTTTGTCTTCTGTTCAAATTGAATTGTTTGCGTTCCACCTTCATCCCATCACCCCTTGTCCTGGCACTGGATACAACAAAAGTGCTGCCCCAATCTCCTGACACCCACCAGTGAGATCCTGGGAACTATGAATGAGATCCCCCCTCAGTCTCCTCTTCTCCAGACTAAACAGCCCCAGGGCCCACAGCCTTTCCTCAGCAGGAAGATGCTCCAGTGCCCTGAGCATCTTGCTGGCCCTGTGCTGGCCTCTCTCCAGCACTTCCCTGTCCCTCTGCAGCTGAGGAGCCCACAACTGGCCCCAGGACTCCAGATGAGGCCTCAGCACATGTGGCAGAGCAGAGGGGGAGCAGAAGCTCCCTCAACCTGCTGCCCACACTCTTCTTGCTGCCCCCAGGCTGCCATTGGCTTCTTGCCCACCAGGGCACGTTGCTGCCTCATGGGCACTTGATGATCAGCCAGCACTGCCAGCTCTGTCTCCTGGAGCTGCTCTCCAGCAGCTCACCCCCAGCCTGTGCTGCTGCTGCTGCTGCTGCTGCTGCGGGTTGTTCCTCCCCAGCTGCAGGACTCTGCCCTTGCCCTTGCTGAACCTCAGCAGGTTCCTCTGTGCCCAAGTCTGCAGCTGCTTGAGCTCTGGCTGCCTGGCAGCACAGCCTGTGGGGAATCAGCCAGTGCTCCCAGTTTGGTGCCAGCAGGGCACTTGCTGAGGGTCCCTCTGTGCCCTCCCCCAGGTGGTTGCTGAAGATGTTGCCCAAGCCTGGCCCCAGAACCCATCCCTGTGCAACTCCACTGGCCACAGGCCTCCAACTCCATTCTGTGCCATTGCTCACTCCCCTCTGGGCTCTGTCACTCAGCAGCTCTCCATCCACCTCACCTCCACTCATCCCAGCCACACTGCCTGAGCTTTCTGATGAGGGTGTTGTGGGAGACAGTGTCACTACTGATGTCAAACCTATCAGTAAGAGTTGCTGCCCTTCATGCTGCTCAGAACAATTCAACTTTGCTTACAACAACCCAGAGCCTACAAAAGCTGTTGTTTTTAGCTCCTGGGCAAGCTGACTGTCAAATTCTTCTGTGAGCTGAATAAATTATTGTTGAGGAAGAAAGTCACTCCAAGCCAGAGTTAAGTGATGCAAGAAAGAATCAAACAGAAACATTACCCATGGATTTTCCTTGCTCTATGTGTCTCAGGGAGGAAAGAAAAACAAAGCTAAGCCTATCTCTGTGCTGTTGAAGATAAAAGAATTGAGTTTCTGGGTTCACCAGGCACATTGACAGCTTGTTCTAGTGGAACATCCTTTTATTAAAGAATGGAAAGCATCAAAACAGCAACAACAAAAGCAGCTCCTAACTAAACCAAAAGAATAGTAAAGAGGCTTTGATCAGGACATAGAATAAACCACAAGGTGCCTTCTATTGTACACATCATATTCCATAGTGGCAGGGTAAATACCTTTATCTGGTGGAAATACAGGGTGACATATCTTTTTCCTGCAACAATATCAGGTTCTACTTGGAGAAATGGCTCAAGGAATGGCATCTGGATTTTCTTCACATGTATCTCATGGTTTCAATACAATAACACCCAGTTTAAGGAGTTTGGTATCATAGAATCATAGAATGGGAGGGATTGGAAGGGACCTTTAGAGCTCATCCTGTGCAACCCCCCTGCAGAAGCAGCTCCCACCTAGATCAGGTCACACAGGAACGTGTTCAGGTGGGGCTTGAAGACCCAGCACTTAGTAGATTCCATATGTTTTTAGGGTATGTTTGTCAGCATGTCTAAATATGAACCAGAAAACCCAGGCTCAGTCATTCCTTTGCATCTAGGAATGGTTTCAGCATCATCTGGGATCTCTCTGAGGTTTTACATCACGACATCAAAGCACTACAAACCACTATTTGGGTTTACTGCCAGGGCTCCTAAATAAAGTTCAGGCTCTTCTTGGAAGCATCTTACTGTTAAGATGACTGCAAGCAAAGAATTCCAAGCTGGCCACAAACACAGTTGTCTTCTATTCTGTTTATTTAGTTTCTTTAGATGGTTGTTAGGAGAAAACTTCTGGGTTTACACATCCTTCCTCCCTTCCAACTGGTTATTAATAAACTCTTTGATGTACAACACCCTCTTTGCAATGTCAGAGAGAGCAAATATGACATAAACATTCAATGGAAAGAGAAGACAACTGAGCTTTAAGTGTTACTTCTTTTGGAACGTGATAATATTATGATTCCTCTACCCTACCACTAAGTCAAATGTATTTACCTTCAAAGTAAGACAAGAAGGCAGTGAAACACATCCTGCTGCTACCTGGAGAACTGCTTCAGTTTAAATATGACTTCTCTTTCCCTCCTCTACAATATAGAGCATTGAATGTGTACATTTGATTGATCAATTCCTATTTTATTAAGACAAAGCAGCTTCATGTCACAGTCACAATGAAGTTCATTTGTCCCTAAAAGCTGATCAACAGGGAAAAGTCTAAGTGTCACATGTTACCAAGACAGGCAAAACAAGGAGAGGGAGTTTCTTCACAGGCTGTGATAGCAATATGGAAACAGAAGGAGAAATATGGTCACCAGCTAGCAGTGATTTCAAAAGCAAAGCCAATGATTTCTGCCCTTTATACAACCACCAAACCAGCAAGAAGTCAGTATTGCCCTGTTCTATGGTTGCCTGATGAAAAACAAAGGTGTTTCCTACATCAAGCTGATTGGTAAAAGAGAAGCTGTTGTACAAAACTAGTCCAAAGAGACATAAAAACATTGCTGCCCACTACTGTCAAGTTGGGGGCAAGTCAGTATGAAGCTCTTAAATGCAGAGTAGAATTCTAAGCTCTATTATCCAAGACTAAAATATTTCTAACTACAAAAGCATTAAAGGAATGCAACTGAAGTCCTGTGTGCAATGAGCATTGCTTGCTTCAGTTTGTAGATCCTTCTTTACCTCCACGGTGAAAATACCCAGTTGCAAAGTTGTTTCGGGGGGGGTTAGACTGGATGATCTTTTAAGGTCCCTTTCCAGCCCTTGAGATTCTGATTCTGCTGCCTGTACATTGTGGTGATGTTCCCAGATTTTGGGCAGAGTAGTGAGTACAGTCAGAGCAGAGCCACTGCAGAACTATATAAAGGATAATTTAAACATGCTTCCAAATTACAGGTGGTTCAACAGTTCTGTCAGTTGCCTTTTTGTGTATGAATTTGTGGTTGAGGAGTGAAGTAAAAGCCTGTAAAGGAGAACATTTCTGTGCCAGACTATGAGATCCTATTAGTTTGTTGTGAGGTTCAAGCAGCAGCTGATACTGCAGGAAATAAGGTACAACTTACTCCTCAAACCTTCACATTATTCAGCAGAAGTTTATGAGCACTGTCTAGTCAAAAGCTCTCAGAGCATTCCATCTATATTTGCAAGCTTCTACATCAAAACACATTTTTCAGCACCAAATCATTGCCTCCATGAGTAGCAAACCACGTTCAAAACTCATATGAGCATCAGAAGTGTAACTCTTACAGCTCTTACCTTCACACAATGCTTTGCCAAGCTGTAGATGGGAGCATTAGGGCATTGCTTTGCAGTACAGTCACTGAATCACAGAATGGTAGAGGGTTGGAACAGACCTTTAGAGATCATCCAGTCAAATTCCCCTGCACAAGCAGCTCCCACATAGATCAGGTCACACAAGAACGTGTCCACGTGGGGCTTGAAGAGCTCCAAGGAAGGAGCCTCCACACCCTCCCTGGGCAGCCTGGGCCAGGGCTCCCTCACCTCAGCACTGAAACAGGTTTTGCCTTGTGTTTCAATGGATATGTTTATGTTCCAGCTTCATCCCATCACCCTTTGTCCTGGCACTGGATACAACAGAAAAAAAGTGCTGCCCCAACCTCCTGACACCCACCATTGACATCTTGGTAACTATGAATGAGATGCCCACTCAGTCTCCTCTTGTCCAGACTCAACAGCCCCAGGGCCCACAGCCTTTCCTCAGCAGGAAGATGCTCCAGTGCCCNTTGTTTCTCCCCAGCTGCAGGGCTCTGTCCTTGCCCTTGCTGAAGCTCAGCAGGTTCCTCTGTGCCCAAGTCTGCAGCTGCTTGAGCTCTGGCTGCCTGGCAGCACAGCCTCTGGGGAATCAGCCAGTGCTCCCAGTTTGGTGCCAGCAGGGCACTTGCTGAGGGTCCCTCTGTGCCCTCATCCAGACTCACTCAAATGTGAACACTGAAAGCCTTCTGTGACAAATCCCTTTTCGTGTTTCAGTTCAGAGGGCAGACAGGCTTTTCCTATTGCATTTCTCTCACAGTTTATCATGACAGATGAAACAGAACTTGGCAGCATCAAGTTGGTGGAATATACACAGAAGATCCTGACAAAGTTTGACACCCAAACTCATTCCATAAAGTTCAAACCCTGTACTTTTACTGATGATAATACTCAGTATTGTCAAGAATTAAAATGGTCAGTCCACATCTCACTGCTTACTCCTTCATTCATCTATTTCCACCTCTTTTAGAAGATGCTGAGGTATCACATTCCTTTGAGCACATCTTCCCTCCATTCCCACCTAGGAATGATGGAAAGATGATGTTTTAAAAGGGTGATTCCTTCTGTGTTTGTCTGAAGAAGTAGAAAGTCCTCTGACAGAAGATCCACAGCTATGCAAGACAACAGAAGAGCTTGTTACATACATCAAACACTCCACAAGTAGCTGGTAGTAGCAGATGATCTCTTTGCATTAGAAATTAAGAAGTGTGTAGAAGTAGCACGTAGGAAGTCACTGGATTAAAAAAGTACCTTTCTGAATATTGGTTTTGAGCTTTTAACACCATGTAAAGACTGAATGAACATTTCCTGAACAAGAAATCTACCCTTTCACATATTAGTGAACTGTTTGCAAAGAGCATTGGAGCTTCAGCAAGAAAAAGAGGTCCAAGGGACTTAACAAATGATGGATTTATAAAGCTAATTATCACTAGATGAAAGAAAGAGAAGTGAAAGGAAGACACACAACACAGGGTTTGGCTTTCAAGTGTTGACTCTGTGGAGAACACACATTCCTGTTGTTCACAGGAATCTCTTCTCCATTTGCTTCTGAGAGCTGCTAGACAAACTTCCCATGCTCTGCTAATGAATTATTCAGAGTTTCACCTATCTTCTTTATTTTAAATTGCCCTGAAATTCAAGAGGATGTTTAGAGAGACAGTCTGATGACAAGGACCAGTAGCCAAGAAGAGCATCTTTAAGTAGTCTCATGGGGAGGGCTACACTGCCACGTGGCCTAAGTGCTAATTGTCAGTTGTATGATAGAAGCTTCACTAACTTCATCAAGTACATTCCAACTGCCTCACATAACAGCTCTGCCTCATAACAGGAGTGGGAAGAACTGATTACAACAATGGTTCCAAGGAAATGTGTATTTATAAGCTTGATCTGAGCTCATTTATAAGCACAGGAAGGGAATGTAGAGAGTCAATAGTATGGGGAACTTTGAGGAGATTGCAACAACAGTGTTTTTTCCATTCCTAAAGTGATAATCATTTATAGTGTTATTTGGAGGAGAGGATATAAGAAAAGGAATTTAAAGGACTAGGGTGTGAGGAGGCTGGAGCCAGGCTGTGCTCAGTGATTGTCAATGCTCAAGGGGAAATGGGGACAAGCTGGAACAGAAGTTGCAAGGTAACACAAGGAAGAATTTGTTCCCTGTTGAGGTGAGGGAGCACTGGCAGGGGCTGCCCAGATGGGCTGTGGAGGCTCCTTCTCTGGAGACATCCCAAATTCAGCTGGATGAGTTCTTTTGGGACCTACTCTAGGTGCTGCTGCTCTGGCAGGGGGGTTGCACTTGATGAGCTTTTCAGTTCCTTTGCAGTCCTTAAGCTTCTGTGATTCTGTGACTAAACCCCACCAATTACAGGTTTTTAAGCTATTAAGAGTTTATTATACAAAGTTCTCTAAACCAATGAGCATTAGAACAACTACACAGACACAAAACTCAGTCATTTTATGTTCATGAAGGCCTGAACATTATGATGTGGCAGCTTCACATGAAGCTCTACCTGTTCCCCTCCCCTCCTGCTCTTCATCAAAACACTTCAGACATCTCAACTACCTTTCCTACAGATTCTGCTACTAATGCCCACACTCAAGAGCCCCTGTAGTTGTTCTCTCTCCTTTCCTGCTGTGAGCAGCTAGATATTTGCTTCTCCTACACATAATGGAGATCCATAAATACATCAATATAACAAACAGCATTGACCTTGAGTAAGCATGCAGCAGGTCAACGTGACAAAGCTTCTCAAGGAAGCAGGAAGCCAGCTTCAATCTCTGCTTGGATTTTAACTAAACAAAGCAGTCTTGAATAGTCCAGCTGAAAAGTAAGACTCCCATGAACATGGAGTTCCCAACACCAGCCCTAAAGTGAATGTGGGCAGATGTACTTCTTGATGAGCCTGTGGTGATTATGATCACTTCAAAGTCTGTAGTGTTTATGTTCAGAGGCAATTTGTATATAGTCAGTGCCTGAGATCAATGCTACAAGACTGTTACTATTATGAAAAGCCATAGAAGCTCCTCTCTGACAGCAGTAAACAGTACTTCTAGAGCACTAATGAGCAACAGAGCCAAACCAAAGCAGCACTATGGTGCTGGAGTCATAAGGGAACAACATGAGGACCTCAGCAGAAAGCTGCAGTTCTCCATCATTCAGCACAGATGTGCTCTGTGTAGGCTTGAAGTCCCTCTGTTACCAGGAGTCATTTGCTTTTCATTCTGTCTAGAACACAGTCATATTTCTAGTAAGAAGGATGAGGAATAAAAGCACAACTGTGAAGAGAGAAGTGCCACTGCTAGCTTATGACTCATCCTCAATCTAGATAACCTTATCCTCTCAAACAACAACAACTCTGGTAAGATAAGATTGCTGATCACAAAATACTTTGCAACCTTGTCAGTCAAGGTTTACATTTCTTCTTCTGGAGGGAAAAAAATGTCCCAACAGTATCTTTATTTCAAAGTCAGGACTTCACAGCAGAAAAAACTCCACAGCTCTTTAAAATGAGAGCAGAAACACTCCAGAAAGAATGCAATCACTCAACTAGAAGTCAAAAGAAGAACCAGGTGGTGACCTTGAAACGAGGGAGGTTTAATTTTGAACAGGGTTGTATCACTTTGCATAACCTGGTTTCTAATTCTAGATTGATGCTACAGATGAATTCATAAGGGACACTTAATGTTCTCCATGGACAATGTCAATTATACTGTCTCTCTGCAAAACTATATGACCAAGGGAAAGTTAGGAGTACAATCACCTCACTTTCATCAACTTGCCTTTGGTGGTTTCAGCATCTTCTGTGTCATAGAATCATGAAATCATAGAATGGTGAGGGTTGGAAGGAACCTTTAGAGCTCATCCAGTCCAAATCCACTGCAGAAGCAGCTCCCACCTAGATCAGGTCACACAGGAACGTGTCCACGTGGGGCTTGAAGAGCTCCAAGGAAGGAGACTCCACACCCTCCCTGGGCAGCCTGGGCCAGGGCTCCCTCACTCAAACACTCAAACAGTTTTTCCTCATGTCTAAATCGAACTGTATGAGTTCCAGCTTCATCCCATCACCCCTTGTCCTGTCACTGGATACAACAAAAGTGCTGCCCCAACCTCCTGACACCCACCATTGAGATCTTGGTCACTATGAATGAGATCCCCCCTCAAGTCTCCTCCAGACTCAACAGCCCCAGGGCCCACAGCCTTTCCTCAGCAGGAAGATGCTCCAGTGCCCTCAGCATCTTGCTGGCCCTGTGCTGGCCTCTCTGCAGCACTTCCCTGTCCCTCTGCAGCTGGGGAGCCCACAACTGGCCCCAGGACTCCAGATGAGGCCTCAGCACATGTGGCAGAGCAGAGGGGGAGCAGAAGCTCCCTGACCCTGCTGCCCACACTCTTCTTGCTGCCCCCAGGCTGCCATTGGCTTCTTGCCCACCAGGGCACGTTGCTGCCTCATGGGCACTTGATGATCAGCCAGCACTGCCAGCTCTGTCTCCTGGAGCTGCTCTCCAGCAGCTCACCCCCAGCCTGTGCTGCTGCTGCTGCTGCTGCAGGGGGTTGTTCCTCCCCAGCTGCAGGACTCTGCCCTTGCCCTTGCTGAACCTCAGCAGCATTCATAGAAGGCATCAGGTTGGTCAGACAGGATTTCCACTTGCTGAATCCATGTTGACTCCCACTGATAACCACCTTTCTCATAAATACACATTAAAACATAGACCCCATTAAGGAGCTGCTGGAAGCTCATTCCACAAACCTGCTCAAGAATACTCAGTTTGGGACTGAAGTTCAATGCATTGGTAAGCAATGGAAACCTTCTCAGAAAACAGAAAGTTTGGGATTGTACAAAAAACCAACTTGAAAAACTGCTACGTGGTAGTAAACTAACAAAGAATGCTGTGTCACTATTATACACTTTAACTGTTCTATCAAGCAGTTCCAATGAAGTCAGTAAATAACACTGAACTCTATGAGAGATATTTTCATTACAACAGCTCACCTCCAGTAGGAAAAGCTAGAGAATGATCAAACACTCCTATGTGAAAGCTATTCCATCTTTTCCTCTAAACACAGGAACAATTAGCTTCAAAAATGGTTAAAAATTGATAGCACAAGACAGTGCCCATGCTCCATGTTCCAATTCTAGGTTGATTACAGGTGTTTAGTCACAGGACAACTTCAGTTCTATTTAAACAACTAAAAATTGCAAAGAAAGTGTGAGATTGGAGGAAAAACAAGCCACATCTCCTACCTTGATATCTTTAGGTAAGTTAAATCTCTAGGATAAAGTGTCTTCCTCCATTCACTGGAAGTCCTGAAAGAGATAAAAACCAAGCCATCAACACCATTCAGTAGCATCTTCTCAGCACGGTGCTGTGTCCCATGCTGTGTGCACAGGATTTGAATAACCCCATCTCAAAAATAACTGACAACTTTATCCAGGGTTTAAGCTGTCAGACAGCTCTTTATCATCAGTAGTAAAAAGTTAATGCTCATGCTTTTAAATCTTTGTTCATCAATAGTAACTTTGGTCACTTGAAGGGAACTTTTCCCTTGATATCCAAGTCATACTTCACTGTTTAGAAGGTAATGTGTAACTTCCAAGTTCAATCTAGCAAGCTTTCCTGTTAAAATCCTTCAACCTCTCATGAGTGGGGAGGTTTTCAACCCAATCCTTATATAACACAACTCTCATGATGTGATTCAGCACTAAATCAAGAGTTCAACACTTGGCCCATTGCTTCTTTAGCATGTATTTATAACAAGTTCAAAAGAGCCACAAGAAATGGACTTTGTTATTTATTAGAAAAGACCAGAGCAGTTATTTGTCCTTTTTTTTTAATACTGCAAAGGAATTAACAGCTTAACTTCTTAATTCACACTCCTCTCCAGAACCTAAACAGGAGCTACTCAGATGGTCTTCTATGAATAATTTAGTAGGTTAAAATTGTGAGGCATTCCAGAAACTCATGAAATGCTCCTCTCTTATTTCTCAGGGTTGCCAATTACCTCTCTGATTTCTACTTTTCACTTCTGTGGAAAAGAAAGAACTAAAAAGCTAGTAACCAGCACATGACTCTCAGCAGGGTTGTTGGCTGCTTCAGTCAGTCAAGCAAGGAAAACATTCACAGAATCTCGAGGGTTGGAAGGGACCTGGAAAGATCATCCAGTGCAATCTCCCTGCCAGAGCAGGACCATCTAGAGTAGGGCACACAGAACTCAGCCAACTGGATTTGGGATGTCTCCAGAGAAGGAGACTCCACAGCCCATCTGGGCAGCCCCTGCCAGTGCTCCCTCACCTCAACAGGGAAGGAATTCTGCCTTGTGTTGCTTTGGGACCTCTTCTGTTCCACCTTGTGCCCATTGCCCCTTGTCCCATCATTGGCCACCCCTGAGCACAGCCTGGCTCCAGCCTCCTCACACCCACCCTTGATGCATTTGGAACATGAATGAGCTCACCCCTCAGGCTCCTCTTCTCCAAGCTGCAGAGCCCCAGCTCCCTCAGCCTTTCAGCACAAGGCAGATGCTCCACTCTATCACCCTTGTAGCCCTGCACTGACCTCTCTCCAGCATCTCCCTGTCCTTCTGGAGCTGAGGTGCCCAGAACTGGCCACAGCATTCCAGATGCATTCTCACACATCATTCAAATGCACTTTTAGTCTCACAGCACTGAAAAGTGACTGGGGATTCACATGGAGGAAAAGTCTGCCCAGCCAACATACCCCTGGCTACCTGACCCACACCAGAGCTTCCTTCAGCCTAACCTGAACCTGCATTGCACTCTGCAAGCTGATGTCCCTTCTTTAAACCCCCTTGTTGGGTTTCTGCAACCTCTGCTTGCACTCTTAATTCATCCAGCTGCCAGAGCATTTGCATTCTGTCACAGCTATATTGATAAAAGACCCAGCTAACAATCTCTGAATGAATGTTCAATCACACAGGGCAAAAAGACCAAGTTATGGAATTGATTTTAACTGAGCTTGTGTGGAGATCCAACCCAAACACATTCAGATCAAGAAAGATTTTTATTAGGCATCACTTCACCAAAAGAAAGAATCAAAACTATATTCATTAGATCCTAAAGAAACAGAAGAAGAAAAGACCTTAGAAGAATTGTTCTAGTGATAAAGTAGTTACTTGCTAACAAATCCAATGAGTGAAGGGAGGTTTTTTTCCCTCTCAAAAGCACTAATGTCCCAAGTTTTGGGAAACAGACAACGTGCACAAGTGTTTTGGAACAACTAACTCCTAAATGTTTCAGTTTGCTGCCATCTACCTTCTTCATCCATCACTCTGGAGATGAGAATACAAAGAGGAGGGGTAAGGCTGAGCCGTAGATGACTGTTGACTACCCATAATTTGCTCAATAACTTTCCATCTGTATTCAGAGAGCACAGTTGCTGAATATGCTCTGCACTGAGCTTTGAAATAGCAGAGCTTTCATCTGCTCCTATTATTACATTAGAAACCTTCCTGTGAATGCAGCAGATATTAGTGGGTTGTCAATAAAAGCTGAATGTCATTAAAGTGCTTTTTCTTCCTTTAAATGCCTTGAACCCTCTAATTATATCTGTAAATTCTGCTCTTTAACTGTGTGAAAGTTATACATTCTGACATGTTGTATCACAACAAATATATTTGGAGGCTGAGATACAGTTTGAGGGGCGGAGGGGGATGAATTTCAGCATTAATCCCTCTTGATTAAACATATAAATCACAACCGTAGCAGTGATTCCAATCAGAAGCAACACACAGTCAGGATTTCTCCACATATTCCATGAGTTTGAAGGTTTCAAAGCTCTGATCTGTTCCAAGTCATAATATTAAATCACTCTTTTATTATTAAGTGATTGATTCAGACAATTTTGCCATCAACACATCAATAGTTGTGAATGAAAGGATGTTTTTTATGCACTTCAAATAAGAACTACTATGAAAAAGCACATGACAGTAATAATCTCCCAAAGGCAAGTCAAGAAACAGGTAAGAAACACATGAATTAAGGTTCAGCATGCTCAGTAGATGAGGGAGTTTACTAATTCAGGCACAAAACAGCTCATCTGCAAACCTAGAGTCCCACATAGTTTCTTGGTTATACCCATGAAGGTAATTAAGCCCTTTCCCAGTGCTCTAACTCACAAGACAAGTATTTTCAGCTACAGCAACACATGTTCCAGCTGATATGTTCCTGTCAAACTAAAATCCATGACAGAGAAAACACTTCAAGGTTTCATATTTGACAAATACAACAGAAAACCTGCCTTGTGTATCAACATGACTAACACTGTAATGATGAGGATCTGCCTGAGGGTAGGGAAGCTTTACAGAGAGATCCAGCCAGGCTGGATGGCTGGGCCAAGGCCAGTGCCATGAGTTTGAATAAGGCCAAGGGTTGGGTCCTGCCCTTGGGCCACAACAACCCCCAGCAGTGCTACAGGCTTGGGCAGGAGTGGCTGGAAAGCTGCCAGGCACAGAGGGACCTGGCAGTGTGGGTTCAACAGGAGCCAGCAGCGTGTCCAGGTGGCCAAGAAGGCCAAGGGCATCCTGGCCTGGCTCAGGAACAGGGTTGGCAGCAGCAGCAGGGAGCTCATCATTCCCCTGCACTCGGCTTTGCTGAGGCTGCACCTCGAATCTTGTGTCCAGCTCTGGGTCCCTCTCTACAGAAGGACATGGAGGTGCTGGAGAGGATCCAGAGGCTGGGCTACCAAGCTAGGGAAGGATTTGGAGCACGTCTCAGATGAGGAAGGGCTGAGGGATCTGGGGCTGTTGAACCTGGACAAAAGAAAGCTCAGGGGAGACCTTCTCACTCTCTCCAACTACCTGAAAGGAAACTGCAGTGAGGTGGAGTTAGTCTGTTCTCCCTGGTAACAAGCAACAGAACAAGAGGAAACAACCTCAAGTTGCCCCAGGGGAGGTTGAGGCTGGTTGTGAGGAAGAATTGCTTTGCTGCCAGGGCTGTCAGACATTGGAGCAGCTGCCCAGGGAGCTGCTGGAGTCACCGTCCCTGGATAGGTTTCAGAGCTGGGTGGATGCTGCACTGAGGGCAATGGGCTGGTGGGTGATAGGGCTGGGACAGAGGCTTTTAAGCCCCATGAGCTTAAAAGGTCTCTCCCAGCCAAAACTATTCTATGAGTCTTATTATGAAATTATACTAAGAATGTTTCATTTCACAACAAAAAGCTGGAAAAGCCTTTAGAGATATCGAGATGAATTCCACCCATTCTATAGTTGAAATTATTTCACATCAGCATGGAGTGAGTTTCCAATTAACAGGCTGAAAGATGAGACTACTTTTCTCTTCATTCTCCAGCAAACCAAGCAATCATTTTTGCCATAGTCTAAAGCAAGCAGCCATTCCATTTGAGCAGGTAAAAAACCTCACAGCAATTTTGTAAAGCTAATTGAATCTGAAGCCTCTGAACTGAGTGTAGTATAGGTCAGGTGCCCCCTGATCTCAACTGTTTCATTCTGTTTTCCCAGAGAAATTAACACCACACATACTTTTATCACCAGAACATTAATACACAGCCATTAAAACACAATGACCATCTGTCTTTGAAAGCCAGCCACTACATCAGTGATCAGAACGTGTTGCTCAACCAGTCCCCTTGGAGAAGAAAAAGGTTCTGCAATGGTGTCATGACTAGGGATTTCCATCTTGAAATGAGCTTCTTTTGCTAGGTTTGGCTGGCAGTTGGCACCAGCTGGTATTCATCTGAGACTAAGCTTTGGATGATGTTCTAAACTCAAACTTGAAGAACAACAAGAACTATCCCAGTTGTAATTTTTTGCACATCCATCCAAACATTGGAAACAAAACACATCCCCGACCGAGGAAAGAGTCTCGATTCCAGTTTTAACTCAAGCAATGAGGGTTTTAATGATGGCTGTCAGCTAACAACCCAAAGACTGATTAAATGGCAATATTATTTAAACTGTAAGTCATCTAAGTCTGGTTGACTTCACTTTATTAGTGACTACGCTGGCAAAACAGAGCCTCACGTTTCCATCTCGACGGATGGAGTTTGTCTTCTCGGCTTCTTCTTCTCTTAATTAAAAGTTGAGATTTGAATCATATGTTACTGTAACATAATTAGTGCACTTCAAGAGTGCATGGCATAGGAATGGATAGCAATGATAAAGGAAGGATTCCACAAATAAAACCATACAGCATCACACTCTCAAGTCCATAATTAGATACGTCTTGGCTGATTTTCAATTGGATGAAGCAAGCATCCACTCTAAGTTGGCAACAGTTCCTTCATGATCATCACTTGGAAATAACTATGGGAAAGCATCCAGATATCAATGGAAAAAGGAGGAGGGGGGGAGAAGAAAGAATAATCAGAGAATTGTCTAGGCTTGGAGATTTTGTTTTCATTAACTCCTAAAGAAAACAAACTAATACAAGGCAATAAAAAAACCCAACCTCAAACCATCCTGTGTGTTAAATACGGATGATATTTCCCCTCTGCTGTCTTAACAACTCAGACTCCTGGTTTGATGTGAAAATAAGGAGCTTCCATTCGATTTCAGTGCTTAATGAACCAATAGGTTCAAGTTATTAATGAAGTATCTCATTTTCTTAATAATGCTTATCAATATTTACACAGGACCACAGAGATGCTGAAGGGAGTGGAGCATCTGCCTTGTGCTGAAAGGCTGAGGGAGCTGGGGCTCTGCAGCTTGGACAAGAGGAGCCTGAGGGATGAGCTCATTCATTTTCCAAATGCATCAAGGGTGGGTGTGAGGAGGCTGGAGCCAGGCTGTGCTCAGGGATGGCCAATGATAGGACAAGGGGCAATGGGCATAAGCTGGGACAGAAGAGGTTCTAAAGCAACACAATGCAGAATTCCTTCCCTGTTGAGGTGAGGGAGCACTGGCAGGGGCTGCGCAGATGGGCTGTGGAGGCTCCTTCTCTGGAGCCATCCCAAACCCAGCTGGATGAGTCCCTGTGTGCCCTGCTCTAGGTGCTGCTGCTCTGGCAGAGGAGGTTACACTGGCTGAGCTTTCCAAGTCCCTTCCAACCCTTACCATTCTGTGATTCTGTGAATGTTTTCCTTGCTTGACTGGTTGAAGCTAGTCAGAGAAAGATTAGTATACAAGTCTGTATTGGATGGTAGCAAAACTCATTCATGGTTACAAATCCTTCAAGGGTGGGTGTGAGGAGGCTGGAGCCAGGCTGTGTTCAGTGATGGCCAATGACGGGACAAGGGGCAATGGGCACAAGCTGGAACAGAAGAGGTTCCAAGGCAACACAAGGATAAATTCCTTCCCTGCTGAGGTGAGGGAGCACTGGCAGGGGCTGCCCAGATGGGCTGTGGAGGCTCCTTCTCTGTTGCCATCCCAACCCCAGCTGGATGAGTTCCTGTGTGCCCTGCTCTAGGTGCTGCTGCTCTGGCAGGGGAGGTTGCACTGGATGAGCTTTCAATGACCCTTCCAACCCTTGAGATGCTGTGATTCTTTGTAATTCAGATGTTCATTACCATCATATGTTTGATAATAAATAGCAACAGGTTGGATTTAATGTTAATTAGTTGGTTTGGGTACTGCACTCATCAAGCACTTGCCAATGTGACCATAAAATGATGGGTTAAGTACGCACCAAAACCAAATACCTTCCTTCCAGAGTAACTCAAGGTTAAGAGACTCATTTTAATCAGCCAATATTTTAATAGATGTCAGAAAATAACTAGAAGAGACAGCTTAATGGCCTAGAGATATCATGAAACTGGAAAGACAACACACCAAGCCTTTTGTTCATCCCAAACCTCTTCTGATTTGTCCAATGCTGCTGAAAGACTTGCTGGGGATTTCAGTACCAAGTGAACAAAAACCTCTGACAACACTGCTCAAATGTGTGCAACTTAACCAATTGAAGGATCAAATTGCTCAAGTGCCACCAGTGTTATTTACAGCATAGCTTTATCCCAAGGATCGAGTTCACATTCCTGTGTCCATTCCTAATGCTGCTGCAGTCCCAGAAGCAGCAAGGACCAGGCAGTGATTTTTGGAGATAGCTGTCAGAATGGATCTCTAAAGATTCCCTCTTCTCCTTGTTCTCTTTTGGTTTCCATTCCTGACAGAACTGAGCTCAAGTTTGCCTGGTTTCCCACTCTCTGGAGTGTGAAAAGGACAATTGCACAGGAGCTTCTCTAGCATGGCAACTTCTTCTGTTGCTCCTTGTACCTAAGAGCTGCTACTGTGCTGCTTCATCTCAGAAGACTCCTGGATATTGAGGATATAAAAAATACAAGCAACAAGGATCAAAGTTACTGGAAAAGGAATCTAGCAAGGAAAAAAAAAACTGGGGAGAAATAAGAGAAGACACTTGACAAAGGTGAAGCACCAACGTCCACGTGCCAATGACTGTGGGTGACACTGAGACCTACTTCTGCATCACATCCAGCTCGGGGTGACCTCGTTAGAGCTCTGTAATTCAGTACCCACAGCTACTGAGAGAGAAGGTGCTTTCACTGTGATGCACATACACAGCTGAGCTAAGGAAATGTCTGCAGCCTCATGTGCTGTAAGCAAGTGATACTCATATGTGGGGGCAGGGAGGGAATCAGGCAATAAAAGCTTTCAATGAGGGTTGGGCAGAGAGGAGTCTAATGAAATTCAGCAAGGGCAAGTGGAGAGTGTTGCATGTGGGCAAGAACAACCCCATGGAGCAGCACAGGCTGGGGAATGAACTGGTAGAGAGCAGGGGAGGGGAAAGGGAGCTGGGGGTGCTGGTGGGCAGCAGCATGAGCAGGAGCCAGCAACGTGGGCTCATGGCCAAGAAGGCCAATGGCATCCTGGGCTGGATGAGAAGGGCTGTGGGCAGGAGCTGCAGAGAGGTTCTGCTCCCCCTCTGCTCTGCCATATCTGCTGAGGCTGCAGCTGGAATATTGTGGCCAGTGCTGGGCCCCTGAGTTGCAGAAGGACAGGGAGCTGCTGGAGAGAGTTGAGTGCAGGGCCACAGAGATGCTGAAGGGAGTGGAACATCTGCCTTGTGCTGAAAGGCTGAGGGAGCTGGGGCTCTGCANAGTCCCTTCCAATCCTTCAGATTCTCTGATTTGAGTCTTGCAATACTTTTGTTTCAAAAAAAAAAAAAACCCCAAACAAGTAGCTGCAATGTTTTAGTTCATTTGACTTGCTGTTGCCAGAGGTCAGAATTATCTACAGTTGAATGAAACAAAAGTAATACTCTAGAGACAGTTTTCTCAGTTAAAAAAACACACAGCCCTACAAAAAGTCAGTTCCTTCTGGCACAATGTACAGTCACATTCCTGTAGTTGGTATAATCAATAGTCCTAAGGCTTTAGCATAAACAAACTGGGGCTTTGGGTTAAAACAAGAGAGGAAAGATAGAAAGAAAGCAAATATATATTAAAAAGGACAGTAATGTTTGTGTATTTGGAAGTATTCTTTAGCTGCTGATGCACTACAGACCATTGCTTAGATTCCAAAGTGCAATACAGCTTGTTTCACCTGGCTTTCATCTGTTTTACCTGGCTAACTATAAGCCATGCAGGCAAACTGTGACTTAGCAGAAGTGGATACTCTGCTTTAAGTCACTTCTTCAACTCCACCACCAAAGGAACTCACAGAGAAGTATTTAAAGGAAAGGGCATATTTATAGACCTTTTATGAAGTATAAAAGTGATACCTAAAATAGGCCTGATGACATCAGACAATGTGTTTGAGCTATAGGCAGTTATAAATGAAGCCATTGTGTGAGCACACTTGACATTACAGCATATAGCATGCTTCAAAAGAATTCAACCTTGTCTATATGAGCCCTGCTTCATACTGTTCTTGTTAGCTAACAACTCATAGGTTTCTGATTTCATCCTGCACTGGGTAGGGAAAAATGGAGATATGAAGACTTAAGAGCTCTGTTATGAACACTGTAGTTCTTTAGCTTTATGGAAGAGCTGGAAACCCAATGAGAGTTTAACTGGAAAACACACAGAACCTGAAAGCAAACTGGTATGGGTCTGGAAAGGAGTCATAGAGAGAGTTTCAAAGTGAGCTGGGCACTTCCCAAACCCCAATGTGACTCTTGAATCTACTAAATAACCATGGCTTTAAAATTCAGCTGAGTTCAATTGAATATCCTCTTATCCCAACAGCAAAAACAAAACATAGCAGCACCCAGGAGCCCTTGCCCTTGGCTTAGGTGTACTTCAGTCACTTTAGCAGACTGATTCAGGAGCATCTGAATTTGCTTTGCCCTGCTCAGGGTGTATTACACATGCCATTTACTTTCTCTTCTGCTTGGTTCCTTCTGTTTCACAGAGAGCCAAGTAAAGATGAGGGGTAGTGATACTATGGGATGGGTGCTTTACTGAGTGTCTCCAGTGCTGGAATGCTTGGGGACACTGTTCCCTTTCATTTAGGGAATGGAAATGCTCTCTCCATGACTCATGGATATCAAAAAGTGTGTATCAAAGCTTAAAGATAACACAGAAGAGCTGAACACAGCAGTATTGGTTGGAGTTTTTCTTTCAGACAAGGCATTCACCCCCTCCCCCATTAAGCTTTAATGAAACTTCAGCACTGAAGGATGGCATTTCCCCATAAAGTTGCATAAAGTGTAAAAACAAGTTGATCTCTTTAATTATTATGTCTAGTCTGTCAGATGGAGGAAATCTAAACACCTTCTGGAGCCAGAAAGAGACAGGATGGATGTTTTTTCCTTACATTTGGAACAGAAGTGATTCCAATTGCCACGCAAATGCCATCTAGAACAATTTATGTCATCATTCATCAAGGCAAATCTCAAACCTTATCCCTTTCTAAATGAACTCCCCCTGTCATTAAACAGTGTGCACAAGTAAGGAAAATCAGAAGAAACAGCAAACAATAACTGGTTTGCTTTCCTTCTGAAGCTTAGCAGCAGCTGAAGAAAGAACTGAAAAGAAAGAATACAGACCTACTCAAACCTTGTCTTCTCTCTAAAGCCTTCAAGTTGATTTGCTGGTCAGAGCAGGGAGACCTAAGCCTTACCCTTAACTTATGGCTCCTTTCTGGTGCAGCATCATCACTACTTCAAATACTACCCTGCTGGCAAGTATCTGGAAGGAGATAGTGTCACCATGGGGTTCAAAACTTCCCTTCATAGGTAAGTTTCTGCATGTGGATATATTACACAGCAGTACTTGCATACTCTATCTATTATATATAGGTATATAAACTTCTCAGACACACACTCTGCTTCTTACTCCAGAGCTGGGAGGGTTTAAGGCTTGAGGAATCTCTTTCTCTCTTTGTAGACGTTCCCATTTCTTTAGTCTTAGGCTTAAAAAGGAGCATATCCTCACCCTTGCTGCAGTGTAAAGTCTGCTTCACCTTTATTCCACTCTGGAACAACGTTAAGAAGCAATGGTCTGAAATCTCCTCAGGCAAGTTGTGCAGGAAAAACGTTTCTGCCATCAGGATGTGTTAGAGAAAATACAGCAATCTCTACTGTTGTATTACCATCTGTATCAGGAAGCCTTTCTTCTTTTAACAAGAATGAGTCTGAAGAAGTTTTAAGGTTCTCAATGTTGTTGCTAGATTGGATTCTGTCAAATCTAAATTGGGTATGGAAATATCATTTTCCAAAGTTGACTGCTCTTAATGCAAACAATACTGCAGAAACCACTTTAGAGGGTTCTCACTGCAAGCCCAAAAAAGGGATCATTTCCTCAGCCACCACAGAAAGCTCTTTTCTGTTCTATAAACACACAGAAGAGAAAGAAGAACTCTGCTGGTGGATTTTGAGGCTGTCCAGGGAGGGTGTTGAGGCTCTTTCCTTGGAGGGCTTCAAAACCCATCTGGACACGTTCCTGTGTGATCTGATCTAGGTGGGAGCTGCTTGTGCAGGGGGGTTGCACTGCATGAGCTCTAAAAGGTCCCTTTTAACCCTGCCATTCTATGACAACATGGTTTTACTCTGGTAAATGCACTATATTCTCTCCTTCAGACTTAAAACAACCGAGTTACTCCTTGCTTAGTCAGCATGGAGTTGCCTGCCATGCCTCAAACCCCACTTGAGGTGGAAACAACACAAAGGAAGCTTTGAGGAACAACATCCTGCTCTTAGCACTGTTCCTTTCTGGTCTATAAACACATAGAAGCAAAGGGGAAAAGGAAGAACTCTGCTGGTGGCTTTTGAGGCTGCCCAGGGAGGGTGTGGAGGCTCCTTCCTTGGAGGGCATCAAAACCCATCTGGACACGTTCCTGTGTGACCTGATCTAGGTGGGAGCTGTTTTGGCAGGGGGGTTGCACTAGATGAGCTCTAAAGGTCCCTTCCAACCTCCACCATTCTATGACAACATGATTTTACTCTGATAAATGCACTATATTCTCTCCTTCAGACTTAAAACAACCAAGTTACTCTTTGCTCAGTCAGCATGTAATCACGGTGTTGCCTGGCATGCCTCACCTGAGGTGGAAACAACACAAAGCAAGCTTTGAGGAACAACACCCTGCTCTTAGCACTGCCATTGCTAGGTGGAAAGAAGGTTCTTGCTAGTCACAGGTAGGAGGAGTGGGAGTGTTTTTTCCTCTTTTTCAAAGGGGAAATCAATAAACATCTAACTCTTTCATACCAAGCTGCATTTAAAACATAAAGGCAGGGTGGGGTTTTTTTCCTGAATCAAGTAAGCAGGTAATTGAAAACACCACAAAATAACTAAACAGGCATAAAAAAGTAACTCTTAGGGAAATTTCTTGCTTTAATTAATTTCTAAGATCAAATCAGTTAAAGATTAACCAAACCACTGAGCCACTACAATATCTTCCCATCATAACTGATCCATATCTCCAAAAATTCCTTTCAGGTGAAACCATGAAATTAAGGCTGCAAAACACAGGAAATCTGCCAGCTAAGAAATAATTCCTCCTCTTTTAATTCCAGGCAGTTAAGATGATCAGAAATAAAGCTTGCAGGATCCTCCTTCTCCCAGGAAGCTTATTCTGCAGAGCTGAGAGCACCGTGTTTGTCTTTGGTGGTCAGTTCATTTCCACAGCTGCTGTGTCACAGCCCTTTATGGGAGATACACACACAGCACTAAAGAAAATCTCAACTGGGTCAACACAGAACCTAAAATTACTCTCAGTTGCAAGCTTTGTCCCTCCTGTTAAAAGGTTACTGTATTCATGAGTGATTTTTGGTGTAAGAACTGCCTTTCATACACTAATACACACGGGCAAGAGTGAGGTTTCATTAAGGCCTCTGTGTTCAGCTTTAAGGGAAAAGATGGATCATTTTAATTGCATCAGAGTTAAGAGGCTTCCTGAAACACACTTTATAAGGTGAAAGATGTATTATAGAATCACTGAATGGTGAGGGTTGGAAGGGACATTTACAGATCATCCAGTGCAACCCCCCTGCACAAGCAGCTCCCACCTAGATCAGGTCACACAGGAACGTGTCCAGGGGGGGCTTGAAGAGCTCCAAGGAAGGAGCCTCCACACCCTCCCTGGGCAGCCTGGGCCAGGGCTCCCTCACCTCAGCACTGAAACAGTTTCTCCTTATGTTTAAATGGAACTGTTTGTGTTGCAGCTTCATCCCATCACCCCTTGTCCTGTTGCTGGATACAATAAAGTGCTGCCCCAACCTCCTGACACCCACCAGTGAGATCTTGGTAACTATGAATGAGATCCCCCCTCAGTCTCCTCTTCTCCAGCCTCAAGGCCCACAGCCTTTCCTCGACAGGAATATGCTCCAGTGCCCTGAGCATCTTGCTGGCCTCTCTGCAGCATTTCCCTGTCCCTCTGCAGCTGAGGAGCCCACAACTGGCCCCAGGACTCCAGATGAGGCCTCCCCATGGCAAAGGAGCAGAAGAACCTCCTTTGACTTGCTGAAACAACATTTCCACAGCCTGATTTGTTGCTAAAGCCAAAAGATATTCTTAAGTACCAATTCAATCCTTAATGGAGATACTCAGTTCCCCTGAAGGTTCAGTGATTTCAGTTGATGAGTTGGAGGGATTTGGCTTAAATTCAGTAGTTACTTTCTCATTAGAAGTAAAAGCTACCACCATCCTACCAGAGCTATCCTCAGTAAAGGAAAATGCACAATATAGAGCAAGAAAACCATGTAACTAATTATTTTTACAGGTAGAATTCAACTAAAACCAGACTTTCATGTTGGAACTAAGCATTAGATCCTTCTCTGTCTGTAACTACTGGTCATTTGAGAAAGCAGCTATTAAATATTCAAGCTGAGGAGTTGTTTATCCATTATTATGTGATGGTACATACTCCCAAAAAGCATCTTTAAGCTTCATTTTCTTTTGCAACAATATTCTAACCTTTTGTGGGTTTTTTTTCTCTGCAGTTTTATTGTTTAATTGCAATGGGTCAAGTACTTTTACATTAACTTTGTTGCTTTTGGTAAAAGACAAGATGGGAGGACAATTTAAATAACCTCAACAACAACACCTGTATCTCCATAATGGTCCCTATTCCTCTCTTTTCCTCTTTAATTGTTCTTCCTCTCCAAGCCTCTGCTTCACTTCTCCCCTATAGATCATAAAAGTTCCCTTTGGAGCCTATAGTAAGATTATTTAAGCTATCAAACAGGTTGAATGTTGTCAACAAAGCTGCAGTTTTTCCTCAGAGTACACATGTCCAAGTCTTCCTTTGGGAAGCTCACTACAAGGACAACGCAGTGTTTAATAGGATAAACATGAAGTGATGGTCATACCAAAGGAAAACTGGTGCAAATACATAGAATCACAGAATCCCAAGGGTTGGAAGGGACTTGGAAAGCTCATTCAGTGCAACCCCACTGCCACAGCAGCAGCACCAAGAGCAGGGCACACAGGAACTCATCCAGCTGGGGTTGGGATGGCTCCAAAGAAGGAGACTCCACAGCCCATCTGGGCAGCCCCTGCCAGTGCTCCCTCACCTCAACAGGGAAGAGGTTTGTCCTTGTATTTCTTTGGAACCTCTTCTGTTCCAGCTTGTGCCCATTGCCCCTTGTCCTGTCATTGGCCATCACTGAGAAAATACAACAGCACAGGATTATTCTGTCCACTTAGCTGACCCTCTCTCCAAACTCCTCCCCACAGACATTATCTGTGGAAGAAAGGCAACACTTCAAATCACTTCAGAAGGCTCTGATGTAAAGCACTGTGAGCTTTAAGATAGAAATTTCTCCTCCTTACTGAGTCTCTCCCTGCTCCAGATTCACTTGGCTTGCTTGTTTCAAGCACCAGTGCTGCCAGAGAAGAAAACAAATGCTTTGCACTCTGTTTTTAGATGTGCAATGTTATGTTGCTGCTTTCTCCTCCCCTATGATATGAACTGTGATCTGGTACAGCTCTCTGTATTGAAACCATTTCCATCCATCTACAGCTGCAGTATGTCATCACCTTAATACATGAATCCTATCCAAATCCTCCAATACACGTTTTTGATGTTGAATATCATCTTTTAAAGGGTAATACAAGACTCTTGATGTTACAGCCATGGGTAAGATAAGCTTGGAAAAGGCCCAGCTTTGCTCACACCACCATGCAGGAGTTTCATTAGCAGCCTAACACAGTATATTACATGACTTGGAACAGTAGAGGGATGGAGACAACACAGCTTTGATAGAAGAGGTGCATGTTATCTCTGGCTAAAGACAAAGAGGTTATTGTTTTATACCACAGCTTTGACCATAGCACCAAAAGTAATGGAAGAAACAACTCTGGCATGATTTCTGCTACCACTACAAACACCTAGAAGTAAATTTTCCTTATGTAGAATAAGGTATCAATATAGCAAATGGAATACAGATTCAGTGTCTGATCATTTGACAGCAAAGAATTAGATCCATGACTTGAAATCATTCTAGAAAGGGATTATTATGACAAAATTACTATTATCTGACTCTATACTTACATCTGTAAAGAAGTTTCTCTTTCAGCAGGTTCAGAAAGGAGACCTACACAGGTTGTTTCTGCTACAAACTCCACGTGCTTTAGGCACCCAGCAGTAAAGTTCCAGACTTAGCTTAATTTCTGTAAGCAGAATTCAAATCACTACAGCACTGAAGTAATTAAAACAGAGCAAGATAAGGAATGCATTTCAATACTAATCAGCAATATTCCTTCCTTCTAATCCTTAATTATCCAAATATTTGTGTCAAGGTATGTTTTACGAGTCTAAAACACCTGTAGAAAACTCAGGTAGCAATTAGACAAGATGAATGTCTAACACTGAAGAGTGATTTGCTACATTCCAAGCTGCCATCTGAGACGTGTTATTCAATCCCAGAATGGTAAGGGTTGGAAGAGACCTCAAAAGATCATCTTAGTCCAACAGGACTAGTCAGAAAAGCACCACACAGGAACTCATCCAGCTGGGGTTGGGATGTCTCCAGAGAAGGAGACTCCACAACTCATCTGGGCAGCCCCTGCCAGTGCTCCCTCAACTCAACAGGGAAGGAGTTTTCCATTGTGTTTCCCTGGAACCTCTCTAGATGTGCCCTTGCTATGGTTTTTTTCCCCCAAATCTACAGTGAAATATAAATGATGGCTACAAATAGACACATACACACAAATTTCAATGAAATAGGCAGCTCTATTTGCTACAAAAAGGGAACTCATTGGTGCAATCAACCTAGTTACTGGGTCCCAAAGATCTTACCACAGATATACATGGACAATGTAAGTGAATTCAGAACAACTCGAAAGAAATGATAGTCCTGAAGATTTAGCAGCTTCTAAACACTGAGTTAACAATTAGGTCTATGAAAATCCACTGAAAAGATGTTGCTCAGAGCAAAACATGACCTGTAGGATATTTGCTGTCAGGGTGTTGAGAGAAATGATGCTGCTTCACATTCCAGTTCAAGTTTGTCTACCTCATAGATAAAAGAAATGCATCTGGAGTATCAGCTGATAATCATCTGAAACAAAGAGGCAAATACATTCCTTCTAAGTCTTTGAAATCTTCAGTCTTAGGAGCATGTTAAGATATCTACTCCCCTTACCCACTCTGTCCCATGACACTGATAAAATCATGTTCATTAAATGCTTTTGCCATCACATCTCTTCATTTTAACTAAGTCTTTGTAGAGCTTTTAACCCAAACTGCCATGAAAGGGTTATATATACATTCAGAGAGGAAAGAGTACCAACACATTCATCCATCTTTACACAACCAGTCCCCAAAAGTGCAATTCTCTGTCCTGTTCCAAAGGATGTTGATTGTCGTGACTGTAGAGATGTGTCAAAAGCCTGTTTGACTTTACAACCACTCCATTAAATCAGTCTTAATGCTCAGATAAGCTCTTGTTATCTCTAACCTCTTCATGATGAGATTGGTAGCCTTTTTCATCCAAGCTTTTCAAAATGCATTATCCCTCAGTTCACCACTTCTCCCAGTTACTCTTCCCACCAGCCTATCTGCATCTTCCTTCCCATGCAATTATCTAGTCAGGAAGCACATTTACACATTCAGAAACATCTTGTTGCTGTTGTATTTCTCAATTCCATGTTAATTAATTAAGTCATCTTCCAATCATTTCTATTCCCATCTTCCTTCATCCGCAGAATTCACAAGACAGGTTCTGAGCAAAACAAAAGCAGATCTGCACCTCCACTTGTAACTCACAGCTCTTATATACAGGCTACAAGCTGACTCCTTGGCAGATGTAGGGTCATCATGATGTGCACTGGATTGCACAAGGCATGGCTATCAAGGGAAAAAGATAGACATAAAGAAGAAGTCAGAGCTCCCAGAAGACAGATCCCCTTAGAACAGGGATTGCCAACTAGATATCTTTTGGAAAGACTATAGATTTTGTGGCTGATAGGATAGGGGACAACTGATACAGATTTGCTGAGGCCAAAGCTGTTCTGCAACATGATCCATGTGAACAGCAAAACACCTCTACACCAGCAAAGAAAGATTAGTGCCTCTCTGGAAGAAGAATGACTTCCCATGCACTTAGAAACTGTCTCAAGACTAGGTAGAAACACTGTTTTAATGGCTGTTTTTGCCCCTTTTTTAATGATTTAGAAGCTTACAGCAAGGTTGTTACATGGATGGAGACCAAAAATGGGAAGGAATGTTTGGGAGTGTTCATTTCCTTAAGTCTTTCCCATATCTAATGAGAATTATCATCAAAAATATCACACAAAGTTTCATTTCAGAAGATGTGAACAGAAAAGAGATCAATGGTGTTTATGAACCAGCTCCAACTCAAGCCTTGGGTGAAAAGCAGCACGCAGCTCATGCTACACTTGAGGGATGAGAGATCAATTTCTGGCCCTGCTACTCAAATTCAACAATACTGCAAAGAGAAAACAACAGCAGGATGAGAAGGGGGAGGGAGAAGGAAGAGGAAGAGCACAAATAAAGGAAGGAAAACCAACCTGATGTTCCTATAATGGAAAAGCTCACCATCTGATATCTATATCAGAGGTAAACACAACTCTAACAGAGAAAAAACAAACCCACCTTTGAGAAAATATCAGCTTCTCTCTCTGGCTTTTTCACAGTATTTCAGGAGTTATTTCACTTGTTTTTTTCCTCCAGTGTCTATAAACTTTATTCAGTAAAACTCTGCTAGCAAGCTGCAGACAGGTTATAGAATCATAGAATGGTAAGGGGTTGAAAGGGAGCTTTAGAGCTCATCCAGTGCAACCCCCCTGCACAAGCAGCTCCCACCTAGATCAGGTCACACAGGAACGTGTCCAGGCGGGTCTTGAAGAGCTCCAAGGAAGGAGCCTCCACACCCTCCCTGGGCAGCCTGGGCCAGGGCTCCCTTATTCAAACACTGAAACAGTTTGGCCTTATGTTTAAATGGAACTGTTTGTGTTCCAGCTTCATCTCATCACTCTTTCTCCTGTTGCTGGATACCATAGAACAAAGTGTTGCCCCAACCTCCTGACACCCACCTTTAGATCTTGGTGACTATGAATGAGATCCCCCCTCAGTCTCCTCTCCAGGCTGAACAGCCCCAGGGCCCACAGCCTTTCCTCAGCAGGAACATGCTCCAGTGCCCTGAGCATCTTGCTGGCCCTGTGCTGGCCTCTCTGCAGCACTTCCCTGTCCCTCTGCAGCTGGGGAGCCCACAACTGGCCCCAGGACTCCAGATGAGTTTATTCTCACCCAGCACTGCCAGCTCTGTCTCCTGGAGCTGCTCTCCAGCAGCTCACCCCCAGCCTGTCCTGCTGCTGCTGCTGCTGCAGGGGGTTGTTCCTCCCCAGCTGCAGGACTCTGCACTTGTCCTTGTTGATAAAAGCAATTTCCTGAAGGAAGGGATCCAAATAACACTGGATGAAACCTGGAGACTGATTCCCTTCCTCTAAAAAGCAACCAATTCTGATTTCATCATCTTTCCATCACGCTAAGCACATCAAACAAGTGAGCAAAGTGATTAATATTTTAAGTAGTTTCTTATTTGGAAGAAGAGCAGAAAATTGCATTTTATGAAGTATTTATATTTTCAATAATCATTTCCTATTTGTGTTTTATCAACGACCAAAACAATCAGATCCCTTAGCAAATCAAATCTCCCCTTAGCACAAGAAAATCAGATGCATCGACCCTGACACCAGGAATAAACGTGAAGGAATGTAAACTGAGCCTCTTAGCAAAGTGATCATGGGCATACAGCAAATTCCACTGGGTTTCTTTGTAGTTATATTTTAATGATGTGTTACAGAGCATCTTAAAGAACATCCCCAAAAATCCTCCCCAGTAACAATCACGTTGTTCCTTTGAATCATCCAAAACCATTCCAGACCAAGACTGAACTCCACAGGCACTCAAACTTGAAAATGATGTTGTTTGCTTTAATGCATGCAAACACCTACTACATCAAACTCTCCTCAAACACAACAAAGATGTGTCCAAGATTATTTACATGCAACATGCTATATGCTACAGCAAGCTGACTTTTTCTTAAACCCTTCCAAGCTTGGACTGGGCCCATGGTGAGCAATGGCACAGAATGGAGTTGGAGGCCTGTGGCCAGTGGAGTTGCACAGGGATGGGTTCTGGGGCCAGGCTTGGGCAACATCTTCAGCAACCACCTGGGGGAGGGCACAGAGGGACCCTCAGCAAGTGCCCTGCTGGCACCAAACTGGGAGCACTGGCTGATTCCCCACAGGCTGTGCTGCCAGGCAGCCAGAGCTCAAGCAGCTGCAGACTTGGGCACAGAGGAACCTGCTGAGNGTGGGCTCCCCAGCTGCAGAGGGACAGGGAAGTGCTGCAGAGAGGCCAGCACAGGGCCAGCAAGATGCTCAGGGCACTGGAGCATGTTCCTGCTGAGGAAAGGCTGTGGGCCCTGGGGCTGTTTAGTCTGGAGAAGAATAGACTGAGGGGGGAGCTCATTCATAGTTACCAATAGCTCAATGGTGGGTGTCAGGAGGTTGGGGCAGCACTTGTTTTCTGTTGTATCCAGTGACAGGGCAAGGGGTGATGGGATGAAGCTGGAACACAAACAGTTCCATTTAAACATAAGGAGAAACTGTTTCAGTGCTGAGGTGAGGGAGCCCTGGCCCAGGTTGCCCAGGGAGGGTGTGGAGGCTCCTTCCTTGGAGCTCTTCAAGCCTCCCCTGGACACGTTCCTGTGTGACCTGATCTAGGTGGGAGCTGCTTCTGCAGGGGGGTTGGACTGGATGAGCTCTAAAGGTTCCTTCCAACCCCCACCATGCTGTGATTCTATGATCTGTTATTCCATAGACTGAAGTGTTGCAGCCAGGCCCTGTGCCCTTGCATAGAGTTAGGAAAGTCTCCAGGTTTCATTCTCTCTCGGTTGGAATATGGGATATTCTTTTCATTTACTTCCATAAATGCTTTATGTTGTTCAGTTATAACATTTACCAGCATTTTTGGGTGTCACCTTTCATCCATTTTTCTTTCACATAGGGCATTTATAGTATCTGGATTGCAAAGCAGCAAGAGGCTTTAGTGGAAAACATTCTGTATTGCTCCTACCATTCTAAACTAGGGCAACACATTCAAAACATGACACAATTCAAACTAATTGCAAAAAATCAGATGGCCTTTCTAATGATGAGAAATGGTAAATGACAAAGCACATCTGTTGGAAGAAGGAAATATATTTATATATATAGCTTCTCATTGCAGCCTGACCCACTTCAACTAACAACCATTATTTCTGCTCCTAAACTGCACCGATAGGGAGCCTGTTCTCCAAAGTGCCTTCCAGACACTGCTCAATCTTCTCTTGAATCTCATCTTGCATTTCCCACCAGAACCAGCCCCACAGCATCGTTTCTTACACTGAACATTCACATTGATTCCCATTTTGTTGCTAAACTTCTCTAGAATTCACTCAGCCAACAACTTGTCACCTTTTATGCCCTGGTTTGGTTTTTTTTTTTGCTTTGTTTTTTCTTTTCCTGATGATCCACAAAGAGCTTGAAGTCAGAATCTGGAAGAGCAGGACTGCTGCCAGCAGACTTCCTGAGCTCTGAGCTTTCAGCCTATGCAACTTCTGCAATGGAAACAGGCAGGATTGACTTCAAGGAGAAGTTCATCAGGTGTCTGGACTATGAGTAAACTGTCAGCAGATAGAAAGCCAGGGATTTCTACTAAAGATGCTTGACAAGTATAGATTTAAACAGCTCCAAGTGCAAAGGTGTAGATTTCATGAAGCACTCACAGCAGATGCAGGAAGGGAGGTAGTGGCATTGTGACAGTTTGAGAAGGGGAAATCCCTCACATAACACCAGTCAGTGCTTCTCCATCTCTAGCTAAATGGCTAATCATTGATACAACAAGGTCTGCTCTTAACATCAATCTTGAACTGAAGCAAAGCAACTCAAGTCATATCCCTGTAAAACACACTGAAGACAAACTCATCACTTGGAAAGATTTTTTTTACAGTTGCTCAGTTCTGTGGCAACTGATGAAGGGCTGAATGTTCTTCTGTCATATGATCTAATCTATCTTTAAAGATGGTTTTATCCGAACTTGGAGAGATTTTTTTCAATAGCCTCCATTTACGAAGGGTGTTCATTTGCATCTATGTTTGTCAGTGTTTATGCTAGAGTGAAAAACCTTGACTAGACAAGCAAGTGTAGCTCGTGCCAAACAGTAAATGCAGCCTGTAGTAGTGCCTCATCTGCTCTTCCAACAGCAAAACTCTTTGTCTGGAAGGAGAAATGCCATGCAAGAGTTGGAAGTTAATAACAACAGCTTTCTATTCATGCAGTATATTAATGGCAATCAAGATACAAGAGAACACACAGGATACCACGACACCATATCGTGGCATAGATTTGGTTCATGTGAATGCTGAAATCCCTCACCAAAAACTATCTAACGGAGGCAGCTATTTCAGATATGATGCCTTCCTATCACAGAATCCTAAGGGTTAAGACCTCAAAAAGCTCCTCCAGTCCAATCCCCCTTGCCAGAGCAGGACCACTTAAGAGTAGATGACACAGGAACTCTAATGGATAGTTACAAGAGGCAGAAGCTGTTAAACAACCCAGCAAGAAATAGTCTGATGCAAAGCTCATCTACTTTATGAAGAGCCCTGCAGTTAGAGCTGGGGGGGTGGGAGGAATGACATTGGCAAGGTCCCCTAGCAGTGAGACAATATATGCTGATAGAAGGGCAGTTAAAAACATCTGCCTCAAATAACTTGAAAAAGAACAACAAAAGGCCTCTTTGAAAACCTATCTGTGTCTGTGGAAGAATTCTGTCCACACTGATACATAGTATTTTCATGGTCTGAGGCAGCTCTGTGGTAAGAAACCAGACCTGGAGAGTCACAAATTCACAATCCCCTCTCTATTTGCCTTTGCTCTGAGGTTTCATTCATTTTCAACTGGGGAGATTTTTACAGAGCTTTGCTGTGTTCCTGTTTTCTTGGCTTTATACAAATAGTGACCAAATGAATTCAGAATATATCCTGAGAAATCCATTTGTGCCTATTTTAAGTTATCCATTATCAAGATCTTTTTTTGCAATCTCATCTTCTCCTCCTATACCTGCAACCCTTTGGAAGCTGATGTCATTCCTCCAGGTTTTACTAGTACATTCTCAGTTCTATCAGCCAGGTTACTAAGCAACTTGCTAACCAGCCCTGCATCCACTTTAGTGCATTTTCATTACGCTGTGTCTAACTTTTGAGACAAAAATGTCATGGGCCAACAAACAAGATAGGGCATTTTTTTTTTTCCACCTAGCTACAAAGCTCTTCTCATCTTCTTAAAGCTGTTGGCAGTGATTTGTTCATGACTAGTTGATAGTACCAAAGGATGAAGAATCGATATCTTTTGAGTTCCCATTTGGCAAAGCCTGAAGCAAATCAATAGACCACTTCCATTATTTGGCCTTCTAAAACAAAAGACAGAATCTCAAGGGTTGGAGGGAATCTTCAAAGGTCACCCAGTGCAACTCCTCTGCCAGAGTAGGATCACCTAGAGCAGGTCACATAGGATTGGGGGTTGGACTAGATGGTCTCTAAAGGTCCCTTCCAACCCCTACCATTCCCTGACTCTATGACACAGGAACTCATCCAGCTGAGTTTGGGATGTCTCCAGAGAAGGAGCCTCCACAGCCCATCTGGGCAGCCCCTGCCAGTGCTCCCTCATCTCAACAGGGAAGAGGTTTGTCCTTGTATCTCTTTGGAACCACTTCTGTTGCAGCTTGTGCCCGTTGCCCCTTGTCCTACCACTCACAACCCCACCACTCAGTGATTGTGTGATAACCAGGGCAAGAAGGGCATTAAAGCTTCCAGTGGTTACCAGCTCCATGAACATGCCCATCCCTGGAAATCCAGCCTCACACCCACAAAGTCACAGAATCACAAGGGTTGGAAGGGAGCTGGAAAGCTCATCCAGTGCAACCCCCCTGCCAGAGCTGCAGCACCTAGAGCAGGGCACACAGGGACTCATCCAGCTGGGGTTGGGATGGCTCCAGAGAAGGAGCCTCCACAGCCCATCTGGGCAGCCCCTGCCAGTGCTCCCTCACCTCAACAGGGAACAAATTCTGCCTTGTGTTGCCTTGAAACCTCTTCTGTTCCAGTTTATACCCATTACCCTTTGTCCTATCACTGAGCACAGCCTGACACCCACCTTTTAGTTTCAACCTTGCATGTACTAACCCAAGTCAGAGCTTACATAATAACAACAAAAAGGCAGCTTTTTTTAGTGCCTAGAAGATGGTCTAGCAGGCATCACAGCCCATATTCCCCTGACTTACTCCCCTCACACTTTCTTTCAACAGTCAGCGACTCAAACCTCACCACAGACCCCTCCCTGGGACTGAAAATACTTCTCAAGCTGGCAAAAATAAACACTTGCATCTCTTTCTCTTTGGAAACATCCACTGATTTAGAACGATGCCATTTGGCCTGCCATCACAACTTGTAACTGGCAAGAACTCCCACTGTTATTACTTTTTGGGGCTAACTGCTACCCACGTCGTGCCAGATGGTATATTCCACCTCTGCTGAGGAGGTGGAGGAGCACTGCCTGCTGTCAGCATTGCATTTGCTTGATTTCTTTCTTGAAATCATCTTACCAGTGGGTTATGTGGAGCTGCATTACAGCTTAAACCTTCAAAGAGCAATATTCCTTTCTTTAATGGTGTCTGTTACACTAAATTCCCACTCCTGGAGATAAAAAAAAAGGCAAAGGATGCCTTGATACACACCCAAATCCTGACCAAAGGTGCTGATGGAAAACTGTTTCAAACAGACTTCAAGCCAAGTAATGATCTGTGAAGCTGAATATCTCATGTTAATAACTGTGTGAAACAGCAGAAAATCAAATTGGGGTCCTCAAATCAAATCTCTACATCAAAAATGACACAGGAAAGAATGAGGGGGGAAAAAAAAAATCCCTTCTAAATGAGTAAAGCAGAGATCCCTCCCTTCATTAAATACTAATTAGCTAATAAACTAAGGTTATTTAGAAATGCAAAAGCTGCCAGGAAAGATAATAAGCACTAGACCCCCAACTTAAGCAACTAAAGAAAGAAGCAGATGAAGGAACATACAGCTACATGCACACAATAACTGCCTGAACCTAGAAACAGTCTGGCTAGGCCTGCCCCAATTATCTTCTCAGCAGCTGACCCCCACGTGTTCACAGACTAATCACTAAGAAGAGACTCAAGATGTGAAAATAAAGCCTTGCACATCATTAGGAGAGCCTAAAGAAAGAGAAGTGGGCACAGAGAGTTTAGGCTTGAGTCTCCATCTCTGGTGACATTCCAAACCCAGTTGGACGAGCTCCTGTGTGACTTACTCTAGGTGACGCTGCTCTGGTAGAGGGGTTGCACTGGATGAGCTTTGCACGTCCCTTCCAATCATTAAGACTCTGTGATTCTGATCAACTTCTTTCAAGTCCAAAGCACCATGCTGCCATCCCCCTCAGGACTTCCCAAGTCCTAGTGAGCTCCAGAACGTGTAGGTTTTCTCTCATGAGCATCTCTCAGCATTAGAAACATCTCTCTCAGAATTCTACAGAAGTGCTGTGGATCTTTATCTTCTCATTATGAAACCTCTTCAAATCATGAGCTGAACATTAAGAGCAGCAAAAACAGTTTCTCACCATTGAGTAATCCCACAGGATACAAGGGGAGATGAGGTAAAAAAGGAGAATCATCTGTTATTGAAGAGGTAAATAACAGAATTGACAAGAAATAGGCACATTTCATTGTGATCTAGTTGCATATTATTCCTTTACTTTCTATTTGTAGCTCTTCATTAAAAATACTAACTTTATGGGCTCACAACCCAAAATGGCAGCTCATTTTTACTGATGGATAAAGGCATCACCTGAACTCTTTAACTCCACCTGACCACCACTAGCAGTAAACAAGCTGAGGGCAGGTACATCAGGAGGAAGGCAGCAAGACAGGATGATTCTTTAGACCTTACACCTTAGCTAAATCATCTTAGATTTCTACCTCTAGATACATGCCTAGGAAACAATTCATTTCTCTTTACAGTTCCCAGTTTGTCTCAGCTTTTTCCCCTCCTCAGCTTCACTGGAAATAACAGTATTTCACCAACTCAAACAGAATCAGCTCACTGAAAACACTAAATGAGACATAAGCCATATTAAAGGGCTCAATATTTAAGCCAACTGTTTAAAACACTGACCACAGGATCTCGCTCCATCAACTTCAATACTCTGTAACTCATGGTTGGAAGATTCACCTGCAAGGAACATCAGATTACCATCAAGGTGAGTGGTAGTGAGGGAGCATAACTGTCTCCAGGTTTTAAGGGTATTAAGCCAAGAGGATCAGTTAATGCTTCTGAGCAATTGGAATCGATGCACAACTGCTTGCTGGAACCACAAACACTATAAGTAGTCCCAGTCTCATGCTGAAGAGTTATTTTACCTCCATGTTGATACTTTTCATATGCACTGATGGTTTGTCAACTGCATTCATCAAGTTTCTTACCCTAACTAAGAAGGGAATCCAATATTTTAAGGCAGCCAGCTGAAAAGAAGATATAAAAAGAGGGAGGGGGGAAGGAAACCATTCACACACATCAACAGGCCTCACTTGTTAAAGCATCTAAACACCTCCAAATGGCAGCAGCAATGTTTCCTACTGCCTGCTTTAGAAAAGCAGGTTATTTAATCTGAATGGAGAAATCCATCTGACAAAAAGTATTAGGGGAAAAACCAAACTGAACACTCAATATATACAAAGTGAAAAGGAAGCTCTCCTATCCCAAAAGACAGATTTGACCATCTCTTTTCTCACCCTTGTTAATTAATAACAAAGCCCCAGTGGGATTTGTAATGCAAACACAAATTCACCCATCCCACATCCTTCTCATTGATGAGGATCATGATAAATGGCAAGTCTGGGATGGCTATAATGTCATCACAATTAGCAACTCAAGCTAAGTTGTCAAAGTGAGTAAGTAAAGCTAAGAAGTGAGACAATAGAATATTGACCATGAGGGACTTGGAGGGAAAAAAAAACCCCACATATTTACCTTATTCATTGCTATTTGGGGATTTTACCTCAACTGCTCTATCAAGCTGTTCCTTAGTTTTACCTTTAAACTTATCCTCTGTAGATCTGGGTTAAAGACATAGCTCAACTACTCAGCTGGATTTCATTAGTGAGGTACTTCTACAAGCTTCAGGGTTGAAGTATTACATAATGGAACTCTGCAAATTGTCCTTGAGCTCTGAAAACCCATTTCAAGGGATGGTTCAAAAACCCAGAAGATATGGAGAATGGGACCTAGAGACAAATCAATCAACGTGATGACCAAATCCCCACTGTGTTACCTGCAACCTTCTCTTTAAAGAGATGATCCCAAACCTCCAGATTAAAGAACTTTAGGAAAGAGAAGCAAAACAAAAGCTTGTCTCCATCTTTCCAAGCTTTGGAGAATGGAAGATAGACATTTGCTCTTTGCATCCACTCACAGCTCAGCAACAGGAACAAATACAGCTTTGAGCTTTGTCTGCTTTGATCAGTAGAATAAGGTCAGAAACAAGAATCAGATGACTTTTCAATAACTTATGTGAAATGGCACGACATGAATGGACCTGCTTGTGATGCAAGAAAGGATAATTCAGACATAGCAGGATCTCCGCTTTGGACATATACCACTTTATTCTTATTAAATACAAGAGAATAACTAATGAGCATCAAGACTTTGAAATTCTGAATATGAAAGATCTCTTAAACAACAAATCACTCCCCAACCCAACAGAGAAATAAGCAGTAACTCCAGCTTTCATACCACACAGAGCCATCAGTGTGCTCTGGAAGATATTCCTTCAGTCACCAAGATGTTCTTTCCATAAAGGACAAATAAATAACAAATACTGCTAATAGCTGAAATGTCAACATGAATGATTCATCACTCCCTTCATGAGATATGCCAGTTCAAAAGAGAACACCACTCTAACAGATTACTTCCCTCTGCATTAGCTCATACAACATCATTCCTCAGCAGCATGAGGGCCCCAGCTCAAGAAGGCAACAGCGTGCAGAGACTTGCCCTGCAATAGGAATAGTAACATGAACTCACCAGGATTCTTCATGTTCCTCAAGTAGCTACGTGTGCCTTTTGCCAAATTGGCTCTTCAGGATTCCTACCTAAGGTTATTTCTTTGGTAAAGCTGAATAATTCCTATTTTTATGAAGCAACAGGATTGACTGCTTGGGAAATTGGACAAGGTGTGGGGGGGGCGGAAAAAAGGCCCCTCTCAAGATTTTCAACTCCAAAAGAGGAAGGTTTTTAGCAAGAAAAAGCTTTACCAAACAAAACATCTACACGAGTGATGAAGCAACACTTGGATCCAAGTTTGCTTGCTGCAGAACACATAAGAGCCCAACTCTTCCATGTCTTTTATAAACAGCATGAATAAGTAATGACTCGTCTGAAATCAAACAATCAGGGAAGGTGGCGTAAACCCAAGCTTGAGTCAAAGCTGCACACTGGATTTTTTTAATGTTCTATCACTGTTAATTAATGTTCTTTTAAACAGTACTTCTCAAGATGGGAGTTTTCTCACACCACAGTATAAATTAACTCCTTTGACACATTTTGGGAAGCTGGCTTAGAAATGCTGTCCAAGCAGAAAAACAGACTAGTCCAGGAACTCTATGGATTGATTAATCAAAGGTTTCTTTTCCTGAAGATCAGAAACACCACAACTCCATGACCACAGCACCCCAAGAAAAAAAAAAACATACAGCATTTTCACTCAGAATCCACTAAACTTCAGCTCTCTCATCAGAATCCCACAGGTAGGACAAGCACAAGAATTCCTCACCAATTTATCCATCACCAAACTAGAGCCTTTCATCACGAGCTGCTTAAGGAGAATCTCAGGGCACTCTATCAGATGGAAAGGTTTAATATGGGATTGTTTCAAGGCTGGGCTTTGTCTCTTTGTCACGTTCAAGACACCAACCCAAGCCACTGGTTTCTCTAATTAACGTAGGGGTTTGAGTTGTGAAGTAATTGCTTTTGAAATGAATGGAAAACAAACAACTGCATGTTTATCCCCATAAAATAATGAAGACTGGAATAATTCTAAGTAAAATCAGTACAGTTTGGTTTTTAAAGCTCCTCAAATCCAGTTGGCAAATCAAGCAGAGATGGATGATCCAGTTCACTCCACCGACGCAAACATTAGTGGATGCAGCGAGCTTGAAACGTTCATCTCTCTCCTGTGAATGCATCTTCTCCACCTTCAAGTGGAAATGAACAGCTTATTGCAAGATGAAGCCTTCAAATTCTAAGAGTCTGAAGCAATCAGTTCCATTTTCCCTCAAAGATTGTGGTAACCTCAGTGGTAACATCACCAAGTCCCCTGTGCTGTGACCACACAGCTTTTGCACGTCCTGTAGATGCTGAGGAATGTTCCTAGAGGTTGGCACGTATTTCTTCTGTTGGAAGCGAAGTACTGAGCATAAACAAATCACTTGCTGCACAGGGAAAGGAAGCAGTTTAGGGTTTCAAGTAATGAGTTCACAACTGGCATCATCCACTCCAAGAGCTCATGGTTGCCACGAGGGACAACGTCCAGCTGCTGGGTTTCATATCCCTGCATCCTCCTCCTGTCGTCATCACGTTCAACAGGTTAAGTTCAGTTTATTAATCCAGTTAGAAATGAAAGATGACTAGTTTTCAATCACACAGCAGCTGCTCAAGCATTTCACTTGGTATAGAGTGGGCTACTCACATCCTGTCACTGCAGGTGGGAGAACAAGTACAAGAGATCCCTGATGTTGCACCAACTCTTGAAATCAGCTTCATCTCATCAAGGAGCTACCCTCAGAGCTATGTGCTTGAGCAGATGTCAAAGGAAACCACCTTGCCACATCATAAAATCACAGAGTCTCCTTCTCTGGAGGTCTTCAAGATCTACCTGGACACATTCCTGTGAGACCTAATGTAGGTGGAACCTGCTTCTGTAGGAAGGTTGGACTTGATGAGCTCTAAACTCCCTTCCAATATCATTCTGCTCTAATGAAAATCCATATGGAAAGGTTTAAAGGCAAAAAAAGTCAAGTTTATGTAACAAAAAAAAAGACACAAAATTAGGACTTTTTTGGTAAAAACCATTCAAGCAAAAAGCTTTCTTTTCCTATTTCCCAGTGTTGAATTACAGCTGGGTACCAGCCTCCCAGTTCCTCACAACCTCAAGTTAAAAGACAAAACAGGAAGATAATCCTCTCCTGGTTTGCTTTTTATAAAGAAGAAAAAACCCCACACAAAGTTGGGAGAGTTGCAGGTCACTTCTTTGTAACATCCCAAGAGGTTGGTTTAGAATGTTCTAGTCACCTTCTGATTGGTTTTGTCTTTGTTTGCTACCTAAGAGAAAAAGCAAGAGCCACAGTTTGCATGGGAGGGCATTAATATGGATGAGGGTTTACAAGCAGAAAGTCAGGTATGTTTGTCTGTCATGTTGCAGGGGAGGGGGGGAAAAGTGCTCTTCATGGCTTTCTCAACATCAGTGTACGTGGGGCACTTGGATTCTGATGGTTTCACTGGAGGGGAATCTGGTGTATGCACCCTGAAATGTGAAGAGCTAATTGTGAAGTACTTTTTGACATCTTTTTGGTGCAGGATGTATGTGTTTCACTTGGAAAATACAACGTAGGATCATGAGGAAAAGCAATGGAAACGATCAAAAGATGAGAACAAGATAGGAATTGCTTCATGAGGAGGTTATGAAGAGGTAACCAGGGATGCACATGGTAATCACAAGCCTGAACGGTCAATGTTCCACAGCCTAGACCCAAACAAGACAAGGCCTCACCACTCCTCTCCACTCACATGGTGGTAAACTTGGAATCCAGAGCTTTTTGCATTTATGATACACTAAGCAACAGCTCCTCCCAGAAATAAAAAAAATGATACAGAACTCTAAGCACTTTGCTTGTATTTTTACAACTCCCAGAGTCATAATGGCCACAAACCACAAACAGTTTAAGGGGAGCCTTTGCCTAAGCACTACTGCTTTCCCTCCCCCCTACACACACACACAGTGTTTTTGTTCACAAATGGGATTTTCATGATGGTAAATTGCAGGAACTTGTACTTTTTATCATTGGGTTGCACATCTATTGCACATTTTCTACATCAACACACCTCTCCACAAAGTAGCCGTGCTCTAAGGTGCCTGTAAGAAAGCCTCATTTGACTGGAGCTGGGTTATGCACTCAGCAAAAGGCACTTTGCTTTTGAACGGACACGTTCAGAATGGATGGTTGAAGGTTTGGTAGTTGAGTTTGGAGGATTAAAGAAAAAAGCACAGGCAACACCCAACCTTTAGCATTTAAAAGAAATCAAGCTCCAAGCTGAGCAATGCTGCAAGCAGGGTTTCATAGCCATGTTGTTGTTCTCTATGACACGTTCACTGCGTTTTCTTCCTTCTCCCAGTCTCAATCTTCATTCAGTATCCTGGAGCTATGATAAACTCTCCCCCAGCAGCACTAATCAACCTGCAGAATTCTATCTCTCCACATATTTCACTCTCTTTATATTATCACCCGTATCAAAGCTTCAAATCCACATTGATGGATCATTCTCTAACCCAACTTCACCATCCAACATCAGCTCCTCAACTCCCCCACACAAATGGGGACGAGAATCTACCTTCTCCTTGCAAAACACACACGGGGAAGAAGAAACCTTCTGCCTCATCATCTCTCCTTTCTTTTGCACATTTGAGCCCCCAACAATCAACCCACGCCTGTAATAGAGAGATACCGTGTGTCATTAGACTCCACAAGCCTTACTCACCCTTATGGGAGAGAATCAGGGGGAGGAGGGGGGAGTGTTTAACCCTTGTTTTGCCCAGCCCTATGGCAGCAGCAGGCTGGGAGGGAGCTTGGTGGGTGTTGTTTGCCTCACGTGGGTGCCACCCGAGCACAGCCCTTGCAAATTCAAGGCCATTTGGGATGAAAAACGCCTTCCTATACCCGCTAAAGGGATGGATCGGATCCTACAGCGAGTGCTTTGAGCCCAAAAATATCCCCCACTTACCTTAGCAGATTGCTCGCTGCTCTCTTTAATTAAACTGGCTGATTTGTAACGAAAAAGATGGGGGAGGTTTGGGGGAGAACTCTACCTGCACACTCACTCACCCCAGCCCCACCTCCATGGCAGCCCTGGCACACTAATGCCACCCAACTTTAATTAACGAGGGCTGAGGGGGCTCCCGGGCACAGGGGCTCGGGGCTGAGGGGCTCTGGGCACAGGGGGCTCCAGGGCTGAGGGGCCTCCGGGGCTGAGGGGGCTCC
>WBNH01008553.1:0-163716 GCA_013401255.1 Urocolius indicus
CCCCCCCCCCCCCCGCTCGCTCCGCCATGTTGTTTCTGCCTTCCCCAGGGGCCGGAGGCGGCTTCGGGCAGCGGCGCAGCCGGGGCTCGGCACCGGGAGCGACACGCGGCGGCGGCGGCCCCCTTTCGGCGGGCAGGTATTAGCGGCAGCGCCCCCTTGGCCGCGTCCTCTCCTTTACGCTCGGCGGGCGCGGGCGAGCGGTGGCCGCTGGCCGCGGGGCCGGTTTCCCGGGGCGGGCGGCGCGCACTCGGGGCTCTTCCCTCCTGTGCTGCCGCTGCGCTGCGGCTCTGGCAGCCCCGGGGTGGGGGCAGCGCGCTACAGCTGACCGCGGGCTTTCCTTGTTTTCCTTCCCGCTGCCTGCCCGCTCGCCGCTGCGTTCCCCGCCTCCCCCCCCCCCCCCCGAGCTCTGCCGGCTCCGGGGTGCCGGGGAGCAAAGGGGAGCTCTGGTGTCCCTTCGTCTCCCCCCCCCCGGGGCCGCGGGGCTCCTCGCTTCGGAGCCGGAGCCGGCGCGGGTGGCGGGGCCGCGTGGCGTGATCGGGGATCCCGTGACTCCGCGCCCGCGGTTCCTGCCAGACGATCCGCAGCCTGGTCGGGCTCCGGCTCCGGCTCCGCAGAGCTTTTCCCGCCTCGAGCTGACCAACGTCTCCCATCTTTTCCGGTGAAAAGATGGGTTCGTACCTGGCTGCTCCTTACCCACCTTTCGAACAAGGTCTCTTTATCGCCTTTTCTTGTCGCTGTCCGATGAAGAAGCTGCGTGTTCCCAAGAGAACCCTGAGCGACGTAGACTTTAATTCGGTTTTGAACCGGTGACATGTTTTTGCTTTCTTCTGCAGCGGCCAATTGCTTTTCTGGTCGTGGCAGGTGGCTGGAGAGCCAAAAGCTCACGTCTGAGTGGTCACCGAGCAGTTCTCAGTCTCAGCCGCCCGTGCCAAGTGTAACTTGCCGCGTAATAATCGAACGAGGAACAGAATGACGCAATAAGAGTAGTTTTTAAAACGTACGTAACAGGGTTGCGTATAACCAGACACACGGGAGAACGCTTAATTTTATTAACCTGAGTGGGGTAGGCAAGTAGGGAACTCTGGCTAAAATTTGGTTTGAAATTTAAAACGCGTGTCAGCAGACACCTGTCATGCAGTCAGTTGCCCCTTGTGTTATTTTCCTCCTTTTTGTCCACAGTGTTTTACAACCCCACTAAATAAACATGTGGGTTTTATTTGTCTTTGCTTTTCAAATGTCACGCAACGCTGAAGTTGTTGGTTCTTGAGTCTTTTAGAACAAGGGTGGCTGTGTGTGGCTGGGTTTTTGAGGGGATTTTTTAAAATGGCTCTTTAGTAGCTTATAAGGTAAAGAGCTGTAACGACAGTCTACAGGGAGAGCTGTTTCTCAGACATACCCAAAATAAATAGGAAACTTCTCTCTTTTTTTTTTCGTACCACTTTTATTTCTAGAGAAACCTAGCCAAAGGATGGTGCAGCTACTTCTGTGTTTCAGTATCAATGTGGAACTTATAATTAACTGTTACTTTTCTCTGTCTTTGTTCAGAGCTCTGTTTATTGGCTTAATTTTAGTAAAATTTTTTTCAATAAGCTAAAAATAAGGAGTATGCAGTTAAACAAAAAAGACTCTGCTCTAGCAGTCCTTGTTTTACTTTTTGAGTGCTCAAACAAACCATCAGTTTAAGTTGAAAATATGTGGAAAAAATAAAAAATCAGGGAGTCAAATGAGGTATTTAGATTTCAAGCTGTATTTTATTTTGCATGAATTTAGTCATAAATCGTAAGAAATACCATTCATCTCCTTAGGACTGGAATTCTACATAAATGCTTGACAGTGAATAAGATCTTTCCAGCCAATAGTCTTATAAAAATTCCTTAAGGTTTTTTAAAATAATGTTCTCTCTCCTTGGTGTTTTGGTTTTGTTTTCTTTCTTCACAGAGCAGACAGCATGTTGGCCTGGTACAGTGTAACCCACTTAATCCTTCAGAGATGGGCTTTGGTAACATAGTTATATTAGTAAGAATAGGAATGCAGAATGTAGCCTAACGCAGAGACGCTGCTATTGCTGAGCCCCTGGAGGAAAAGGGAAACTAATGCAAGGGAGAAAGATGAGCACTTGAGAAGAAATATTTGTTTGGTAAGTTACTGAAAGAGCAGAAGCAGTAACAGAGAAGTAGGTTGCAAGAAGAATGTCAGCTAATGATTTGTTGTTGGATGAAGAGCAGCAGCACCTAAGGGTGTTTTCAACTTGACTGAACATAATACAATACATAAGTTGGGAGATGCTCAACTGTGAGCCGCCAAGAAATGTCAATTCTGATTAAATCAGAATAAATAGTTTGTTCATTCTACTTGAATGTGGGGAGAGAGATGGACAGTGAAGGCCAGATCTCTACAAGATGAAAGTAACAGAGATATAAACATAGGTGTTTCTCCTGACAGGTTTTGCTGATTGAGTTTGTGGCTAGATGTAAGTTGGAATAAATGAGGTGGTTCTGGCAGTAGGTGCTGGGATGGTTTCATGATCCAAGGGCTCTTCAAACTGAAGGATTCTTTCACTTGGCTGCTGCTGCTTTCATAGTCCTGAGTCATTCCAGGCAACTGTTTGAACTAGAATACTGAACTACATAGGAGCTAAAAGTAAAGAAACCTCAAAACATAGGTTTTTTTTTGGACATACAAATATGTGGCAACATTTATGTATCAGTTCAGCTTGGGCTGTGTTCATATTACAAACTATGAAGAATAAACTAGTGATATTCTAGTGTTACATACAGTATGTCTAGGGTGCTTACAACTGGAGGCAATTTTCAGGTAATATGTCATCAAATTATTAAAGATTTATCCAACAGAATACACAAACTACCTGCACAATATGGTGAAATCCTAGCTAAAGGAAGACTTGCAAGACGGTGAGGATCTCAGTACACTGAGCCATATGATTGAAGGGCTTCCAGGCATCTGGAGAACAAGTGGCTGTCAGTAGAGGCGAAGTAAATACTCTGAAGTCAGTACCCCGTGGAGGGGAAGGTCAGTTTGGAAACTGATTTATGTCAGAGCTTTTGATGCATTCAAAAGTACAATGCCTGTAGCATCTTCACTTCATATTTGCTTACTTCCCTTTGAATCCTGAGCAAAATCTTTCAAGGTCAAACAGGCTTGTGGCCTCTTACACGCTAAAAAAAACGTCCGTGGGCTACTTAATTAGCCGGGATGTAAGCCAGGATTTTCTAAATAAAAGAAAAAGAATTAGCTAAGCAGAGAAAAGGGAGAAAAGCTTCTCTTCTGTCCTTTCTTTTCAAATTTTTGGAAATGTGCAAATTTGCTATAGGTGCCAGGTGTAACTACTCTCCAGTGGCTGAGGGCTGCAAAGGTGTAAAATCTCCACAACAGTAGAAGTGTTGAAAACTGCTTTGCATAGTTCTGGATTCTGCTCCTGCTGTTGCAACTGTGACAGGTGCTCGGGACTTTTTTTCCAGACATTTTGCACAGAAGTAATTGATGTAACTTTTTTGGTGAGCCGCTGCAACTAATAAACCACAGGAAACAACTTTTTTTTTTTTTCCGTGCTAGCCTAGTAAATATAGTCAAATTCTTTGTTAGTGTTAAGGAAAAAAATTACTACTGAGGGAGTAAGTTTACATGGTTAATGAAAGGTGAGCATTTTTGTCAGACCAAGTACTTTGGGAGTGTTGGTGTATCTTTTTAAACTACTAATATCTGATACCTGAGGCCTAGGAAAGAAAGCTGTGAATACGCTTCAAAGCTGAAACGTACGTGTTCTAAAATGTGTAAATGTGAGGATAGGAAGTTATGAAATGTGGTCAGTATTATTGTTGTGCGAGTTATGGAACTGCTAATTCTGTTTGTCAGTAACTGTGAGAGTATTTTTTCTTTTACGGAGATGAGCCCTTTTTAAAGAAATCTTGGCTGAAAGCATATTGGGCTGTAAATAGGAAGGGATTAGTTGGAACAAACTCGAGTCTATCTTGGATTTTTTTTCCTTCTTCAAGACAAATGGGTGCTTCTTATCAGCTTAAAAGGACAGGGCGTTACCTTTCTTAAAGGAAACCTTTGAGTTTAGTCTTCGTTTCAAATAGCAAGTGGTTGACCACTGGCTGAAAATAGTGATCAAAATAAATTTTCATGCCTGTTTCCAAGTTGGACAAGTAGGTACAAGTGGAGAAACAACAGTGTGGAAGTTCAAACTGTCCCTTACATTTGTTTCCTCAAGAATGCTGAGGGAATTTAGTGGCACTATTGCAACAGATCCAGTTTTTGCTGTATTTCGTTTTTAAAAGGGAGGTGGGCTGGGCAGGTTAGAAGTAAGATTTCAGGTGCTATAGGGGTTGTGGTTTTTTTTGTTGGTGTGGGTTTTTTTTTATGGTGTGCTGCTGTGCCTGGTATTGGTATGGTAAAAATGAAGTTATTAATTGGTCCAGTTGATTCAGTTTGTTTAATAGTTTGTTTGCTTGCTGACATCAGAGATAACATGCAATTACTGTGTTGACTAAGAGTATTTTTCCACAGACTTAACTTGAAGTCAGCACCTGTCTTCAGCCTTCAGGACTCTGGCAGGTGCTCTTTAATCTGTTTTTATAGTAAAAAACCAAAAAAGACAGATTCCTAGAGATTAAGTTTGCGTGTTGCTGCTGTGGTTTCCTAAACCTAGAACCTCTCTTTTCTTTGAGTGTTGCCTCAGTATCTAAATGTTAAAAGATGTCTAAATTGCAAGCAAAATAAAAGGCAGCTATGAAGCTGACGGTTGTGGAATTTAAAAGATCTAGATGGATAGATGAGAGAGGGCAGTGGTGTTCCTCTGAGCTATGAGGGGCTGGGGACCAAAGATTTGTAATGCGCACTTAATTTTTTTGAAGTTGCTTAGCATGTTGTTTTTAGTCTTGTCAGCAAATGTTTGGACTGCTAATGGAAATGTTTCAAACCGGTAATTGAGCTCGCTGTTTAAAAAGGCTGATTCTGGAAGGTGACAATTAAATTACTATTTGTATTGTGAGTATACGAGTATGTTAGAAATGGCACTTAAAAACCATTCCCTGCTTTTAACGGGAATATTGAAGTCAGTGGTCTAAGAGCTTGAGTCCTCACAAGTTGGTGGAAGCAATTCTGAGATGATTATCAAAATGGGACAAAGTGGGCTGCTTTTTACTTTCTCTGAGTTTCTTAGAATATTGACATGGTAGAGGAACACAAGGGAAGAATCTTCTCTTCACAAACTCCTCTGTGTACTAGGTTGAGACTACTCTTACTGTACTGCACAACAAGTTTAGGGTATGGAACAAAGAGTTATCTGTAGTTCTGGTGTCTTGCAGTTCCTGATGTTAGTTAAAACAATAAGATGCAGATTGGAGATTTAAGTTTCTGTTTTTATTTCAGATGCTGAGTGAGGTTTTAAACCAAACTATTAAGGTATCTTAAGAAATATGATATTGGATGTTCACCTTTTTTTCCTTCTAAAAACATTGTCAAAAAGCACATTATATGGATAAGTGTGTCGTAAGAGAAATATCATTAATTCTCCAGGCATTTCAAGGATTTTACTGTTATTTATTGGACTATTAAGGCTTCATAACTTGGGAAAATTCCAATTTAAAAGCTGAACTTTTAAAAAATCCTACTTAAAGATATGTAAATGGAAAAAGCGCAGCAGGCTGCTGTGCTGAAAACTGCCATCCTGGTTCTGCAGATAATGTAAATGACATATTGAGTACAGCTACAAATGAGGCCCTTAGAGAGTCAAAAAAATGTAATTGTATAAAGTCTTTGCTGCTTTGTGTAGAAGGACTGGTTTGGTTCTAGTTGAAAAGACACTTTTAATGATTTGCGACTGATCTATAATTGTCTGCCTACTGAAAGTATTGTTATGGTCATCAGTCCCCTAGACCTCACTGTAATGGTCCATGTAGTTGAAATTGTGCACATTAACTTCTCAGGTTCTGGATGCACAAAAGTACTGGATACTGTTAACAGTTTCCTTTCTTGCCATGAGTTTAAAATTGTGGCTTCATGGACAATTTCATGATAATAACTGCAGTTCTCCAAACTGTAGAAGGTAAAGAAACAACCGCATGGTACCAATCAGAACTACGTAAGTCAGGAGGGATTTATTCACATTGTCTTCTAGGGAACTTATGATTTCAGCAAAATGGGAAAAAAAAAGTAACGAGTTCCTACACTGAAGTGGAAGAACAGAGAAACATTCTGTACCCTCTGTTCTCGTGAATGCAGCATTTAAGAAGATGTTACTATCTAATGGCATAGGTTAAATATCTGATTCGTTAAGCAATAGCAGGAACTGGGGAGATAAGTGAAGACACTGGACCATTTTAAATATCGCAGTGTGAATGTGGAAATCACGTGCAAGTAGGCTGTTGGCTCTAATAAGGCTTTTCACATACGTCAGAAGGTTATATGTTCATATCCTGAGCCACAGCAGTTACCGCATAGCTCTGTGAAAGGGAAATGAACAATCCCTGTGTAGCTTTTGAGCAGTTTTAACACTGTCGTGGTATAAACCTGTAGAAATACAAAGGATTTACAAACGCTGCTTTTGATTACACAGTAGGAGTGAATAAAACTACTTTCTCAGAACAAATTTTTAACAGAACCAGTCACTTGTTCCTTACGTTTTGAAATCGCTTTGTGTTGAGGCTTTGGCTGTGGATTGTGTCTAAAACAAACATTCAAAAACTGGAAAGTTAATGACACCAAAAAAGAGCCTGAAATTTCTCATTCCTAATGCAGGCCTTGATTCTGAGGCCACAGGGAGTCATATGACTCTCACACCATACTGTGTCAGGTATTAGTGCCGTCACAATACTCTGCGGGTGATGTATATGCCACTAATGCTAATTGCAACTAGCAAGGCCACATTCCTGCCTTCAGAGAAGGAGAGGGACTAGGCAACTTAATGACCCATTTCCATTTTAAACAGATACTATTTTCAGAGAAGCCTGTTTTGACCGAATTACTTCAAGCTCTTTTAGTAAGGGATAGGTATAGGAACAGCAGCTTTCCTCACACATGAACTTAAGTTTGGGCCCCTTTAGATGCAACTTTACCCCCAGGCAATGAAAACACTTTTTTACAGTGTTAGATGACACTACTGCAATGAGGGCAGAAAACACTAATCAGCTAATAAACAATTTTGGGGTTTTGTTTGTTTGTTTTGTTATTTTATAAGTAATCCTTTACCACTAAAATCAGGCAGTATAAAAGCTTCATTGGTGCTTCCAATCCACCATTCCCCTGCTGGCAGCTAGGCTCTTCACTAGCACTTCAGGCATTTGGACAGTTTTACCACGGGAAGCTGACACCTAGTAACAGAGCTGTTGGTGTAGGCTTGGCCTCAGGATTTGGCACTTTGAGTACTGTTTGAAGTAGCAAGAGTAAATTTGCTTTTGTAGTAGTTATAATAACATTTTGTTCATCACGGCTGTTCTGCAAGAAGTAAACTGTGAAATACTGAATGTTTGTGTACCAATAGCCACCCGACTTATAAAATAAAATCACAGCGTTTGCATTTCTTCTGTAGATAACTGTGTTCCCTGTTAGTGGATTTAATGTTCCACTCTCTGCAATTTGGGGTAAAACATAGCAGTTATTCCAAAATAACAGATAGTGTCCTGCTTCATTCCTAAAGCTTCCTCTTCACCTCTGCATGTCTAAAAATAATTTTTCTAATGAAATACGGCATTAAAGTGACTGTTTCAAGGCACATGTTCTATAAAATTCTGTCACTCCGCTTTCTTCCATAGTTCTTTTTAAGTGAACATAAACGACACGGGCTTCCAACGAAGCTGAGGAAGGGTCTGGAGAATAAGTCTGATGAGGAGCGGCTGAGGGAGCTGGGGGTATTTAGTCTGGAGAAGAGGAGGCTGAGAGGAGACGTGATCACTCTCTACAACTATCTGAAGGGGAGTTGTAGTGAGGTGGAAGTCCATCTCTTCTCTCCAGTAATAAATTATAGAACACAAGGAAATGGGCTCAAGTTGCACCAGAGGAGGTTTAGATGGGACATTAGGAAGAACTTTTTCACCAAGAGAGTTATTAAGCATTAGAACGGGCTGCCCAGGGAGGTGATGGAGTCACCATCCCTGGAGATACTCAAAAGACACATAGATGAGGCGCTGAGGGACATGGTTCAGTTGAGTGATGGGCCTGGCAGTGTGAGGTTAGTGGTTGGACTTGATGATCTTAGAGGTCTCTTCCAGCCATGATTGTGTGACTCGTTGCCCTCACTGAATGTGACACAGTATCCCTTCTGCACAAACGGTGGAAGGTTTGGGGGGGATTTCAGTGTTTTAAGTGACAGACCGGTACTGTGTGTCATGCAGTGTTGCTTAGACTGCAACACAGACTGTGGTCTGTGGAAGACACCTCTTAAAAACGTGGTATTCTGGAGTGGGTATTCTTTCCATGAGCATCTACACTTCACGTGTTTATTATAGTCGTCCTCCTGCTTTGTACATTAAACTTGATGTTGAGGTACTTTTAACAGTTTCTAGCTATCTGTATGTGTTTTCTGCTCACAACTCTTTCCTCTTTAATGATTTTCTTAATCTTTACAGGCCTAGGAAACCAGGAGGATCTATTCGCGTAACAATGGCAGCAAAATCATCACTCCTTAAAGTAATACTGCTAGGAGATGGTGGAGTTGGGAAGAGCTCCCTTATGAACAGATACGTCACCAACAAGTTTGATGCGCAGCTGTTTCATACGATAGGCGTGGAATTCTTAAACAAAGAGTTGGAAGTCGATGGACACTTTGTTACAATGCAGATCTGGGACACGGCAGGTCAGGAACGTTTTAGGAGCTTGCGGACTCCTTTCTACAGAGGTTCTGACTGTTGCCTGTTAACCTTCAGCGTGGATGACTCTCAAAGTTTCCAAAACTTAAGCAACTGGAAGAAAGAATTCATTTATTATGCAGATGTCAAGGAGCCTGAAAGCTTTCCATTTGTGATACTGGGTAACAAAGTCGATATCGATGAAAGGCAGGTGTCTACAGAAGAAGCTCAAGACTGGTGCAGGAATAATGGCAACCATCCCTATTTTGAGACCAGCGCGAAAGATGCCACTAACGTTGCAGCAGCCTTTGAAGAAGCCGTTAGAAGAGTTCTAGCCTCTGAAGATAGATCAGATCACTTTATTCAAACAGATACAGTAAACCTTCAACGGAAACCGAAACCCAATTCGTCTTGTTGTTGACTTAAATATTCTTCTTTTTTGGCCAAATTACTTTTGACTAGCTTGCTCTGTAAAAAGATGGGGAAGGTGTAGTAGATAAAACAGCAAATGGGTTTCACTGTAATATTAAAATTTTAATGTTCTGCTGCTTTCTTGGAGGAGCAAAAGAAGAATTTCCATTCATGAGTGACCCAGCATTGAATTAAGTATCACTTTCTGTTTAGGAAGGTGTAAACATGAATATGAGAATGTAATTTGCCAACTCTATTCAAATGATAAATACTTTGAATATAATTAAAAACTTGAAAGTTCTAGAAGCACTACTTTGGAGAAACTGTTCTGGAATTCAGGCACAAAGATACTTTTATATGTGTATATTTTTATGAAATCAGCATTCCATTTTTGTTTCACTAGAAGTCAGTTTCTTAACAATGCTAGATATTAAACTTCCGTCTCTCATTCCTTTTGTTGTGAGTGGTACTTCCATCTCTAATGTGTTTATTGTAAGTTATATTAATTAACTTCAGGTCTTCTCTAATTGCCTAATGTTGCTATGATTTGTGTAGGCTTTAAGGTAGGAAATAAATTTCCTACATATTTAATGTCCGTTTTCCTTTCACTTACTATTCTAATGCTGTACTAACTTTTCCAGCAGTTGAGTGCAAGATACTCATACTTTAAGTTTATACATGTCTTTGCCTTAAGTCCCATTCTAGCATGTTTCTGATCAATAAGCTAAAAAGAAAAATCTCAGTAACTGAAGTGTAACGGTTTTTAGTTACGAAAAAGATAACGCTTCTCATTCAGCCAGCTTCAATAGCACTTACTTGAAGGGATCCACATTACGAGAAATGTGTGAGAGAACTTTTAGTATACAGCCTTAAAGTTCCCAACTTCTGGTTCCTGTTAAGCTGAGCGATGAATGTGTTTACCAGTAATCTCTGCACTGTGAAACTAAGGATTGGCAATACATAGAGAACTCAGGAAGCTCTTGATTTACAGTAGATTGTGACAGCTTTCAGCCCTAATACAAATAAATACCTACAGCTAGTGTTTGAGCTGAATTTGATTCTTATTTAATTTGCTCTTTTAGGAGATGGACATACACATTTAAGATGGTGCTTTCTATATTGCTGTACTCATTGCGTAACAACAAATAGAAGCAAATACTGTATTTAACGAACAATCTTTCTGTAGAAATGCAGGTGAAACCACGGAGGGTGTATCTGAGGCTCTCCATTGCAGTTAAGTGGTAGAATACTTGTCTGAGAAGTTAACGTTGGCTGTTGGGAGTACGTACCTGCTGTCCTTGTAATAGCAACCTTGATGGCGCACTGTTGCTTTGCTGTGTAATGTGACTGCTAACAGGCATGCACGGACACACGTCCTGGACTTAGAAGGAACTCTGAAGCCCATGAGGCCTGTTATCCACTAAACTACACAGGGTCTGCTTTCTGAATAGCAACTTTTTTGTTCCAATAGAAAAGCATTTCTTGAGAGTACAGTAGCAGGAAGAGTTTTCTCTTAATGTGTCTGTTCCGTCTGTACCAGGTGTAACTATTTGGAAGTAAAGCTTGCAAAACAAACCCTTCTTGTTGCTCTTAATACACTTCTCTGAACGTGTCATCTTTTTAGCATTTGTACATCCTTAAGTCTAATTTATTCATTCACTCCTACATATATAGCCTCAGAACTGTGTTTTAAGCTTCAGTCACCTAACAACTGAAAAATAGGTTGAGCTGCTATTTCTTTAGTTTCTAGTCAGTTTAATTTGTATTCAGTGAATGAAAAGATCTGTGAAGAAAATCTTGGCTACATTCCTCTTAATCTTAACCTGAAAGAACAAGAAGCTTTAAAGACAAAAGTTGCTTTTATTGGGGGCTACTAAGCCAGTGATGTGGAATCATTTTAAAATTTCTACCTTACTACCTAGAGCTTTCTTCAGTGTTCATTTTAGCAGAGGCTGAGGTTGAAACAACACTGGAAATGAAGTTGTTATGACTAGAGTAGATAGGATTCAAATAGACTGCTGAAAGGAAACAGTTAAAATGTGAGCCGTTGTGGTCTTTCTCACGCCTAAGCTTCCATCTGTGTTTTCCCATCTGTACCCTTTCCATGGAACATCATGGTTACCAAGCCTCCAGCTGAGAAGTAGGTATAATACAAGTTAAATAAGACTTAGTACAATAGAAGTGTATTACTTCTGCCCTGGGAGCTGCCCTACCACAACCATACACTAAAGCAGCTAGTAAAGATGAAGAAGAGTTTGTAAGACTATATAGGAATTATGTTGAGATCAGGATTTGGTCTCAGAAGGAGACTGTCAGGTACTTGAAACAAGCAAAAGTCCTAGGAGGAGCAGGTGTATATGATAGCTACAAAACCCCCCTAGATCAGTGCTTAATAACAAATGTGCATTTCTGTACTTTGTGAAAGCTTTGTATCTGTTGTTGAATATAGGGGTATGGTAGGTACTTGTGGCCTCTGTATCAATTCAATAAGTACTGCTTTACCTCAAGTGTTAGGTGCTCCTGTTAGCAATATTTAGAGTTCTGTAGAGGGACAGAGCATACTATGTAACATGTATGCAAAGTTCCAGGTGCCTGCTAAAATAAGAAGCACAAAAAATACTGTCATGGCAAACGAGCGGGACTGATGAAATCTCTGCTTATTGCAACAGATGGCAAAATGGGAAGGCACAGAAGAAAGCAGCTCACGTTACAGCAGAGTATATAGGTGCTCACCTTAAGGCTGCTGCTGGAACCAGGCTGCTTGCATTAACAATTGCTCTCTACCTAACAAAACTTAGTCAGTCGTGTGACAGGTGACCCAAACAATAACAGACCCTTAAATTGCATTTTCAGCCTGGATTTATGAAGGCTAGTTCATGTTTCTTTATGGCTTTTCTGTCATCTAGGACAATTCCAGTCTATTTAACTCATATGCCTTTTTATTGCCTTCATTGCATAATACAGGTTATCTGCTGCTCTGTCATACTGCAATACATTTCATTTGAATTCTTAATCCTCTGGGGTGATGCATAATGTTAACACTTGCAAAGGAGGCCTCCCTCCTGCCTTGTGCACCGAGGAAATGTTCATTGTCTTAACAAATGCTGGAACTGCACCTTTCAGACCTAGAGCAGTTGTGACTGTAGTTGATCAGAACTTTTCACCTGTCACTCAGCAGTCTTTCAGCTTACTGCAAAAAGTCTCGAACCAGAGCATAAACAGGGTCTTCCTCCGTACACAGGGAATCACTGCTGCCTAGCTAAGATCCTTCAGAATTCTGTCATGAGACAACATTCCTCACTGCAAACTCTATAATGATTAATGTGATGGGTTAGTGCATAGTTCTCCCTTGCCTAAGGCCAGTAACAGCCTGTTTCCATAATGCCTAGATGGACCTCTGAGAATGCAATTCCCATTTACAATTCTGATATTCAGAAGAAAAGGGGAAGGACAGCAGGGGGTGGGGGAAGGAAGGAAGGAAGGTAAGAACAGGCACCATTTGTCTAACTGCCTTCAGGCAAGAGATAAACTGTTTTTATTTTTCCAAACTTCCTCCTGTGTGCTGGCAGAAAAGTATAAAATTAACAATAAACTGTTTCCAAAAGTCGTGGAAACTCTTAGCAGTAATCATTCATCTTTCTTTGCCAAAACTCTTCCTAGCGCTCCATCTATGATTATTTAACATACGTATTTCCTCAGTGACTCTTTAACTGTTGGTGTTTTTCCAACTGTCCTGCTACTGGGGAGGAGGCAGAAAACAGTGTAACAGGTCCAGGTCAATGGCTCCTTATCACATGAATGACAATGCATTACCACGAGTGTGTTTCTGTTGTTTTCATGTATACAGAAAAATCTGCTGACCGATTCATTGCAAAGACAAGTATTCCCACCTTCACTTGCCACTCCACCAACAGTAGCCTTACTTGTGTGTGATCATCTTGCTGTCTCCTAAATCAAGTATACTCAACAGGCGTCCATGCTGAATCATTCCACGTTTTATTTAGGGAACATATTGCAGCCTTTATATTGTGCTCTTTTTCTCACGGAGCATTTCACAGTGACAGATTAGCAGTAAGTGTAAATGACAAAGAAATAGTGACTAGCTGTACGTACACATGTGGTCCCTTTAATTGTACAGACTATGCAAGCAGCACATCCTAGAACAGCATTCTACCTCCTTTGGAAACTACTTTTCAGACATTTAAATAAAAAGTCCAAGGAGACAACTTATACAGATTTGCTTCTACATAAAAGATTGTGAAACCAACCAAAATATTAGGTACATATATGCCAAATGAACCATTTGAAAAATGACTGGTTTGGAATGATGGTAAGTTTTGCAAAAGGATCCCTAGCTACACTTTACAATGAAATTGTAGCCAGGCAGGTCAAATAATGCCTTTCTGAAACCTCAAAGATCCTACTCTAAATGTATTTTCAAAAAAGTTACAGAGGTAATGGAAAGAGATGGTCTTAAACATATAAGTGGTAATTTTATTACCTTTTTTTTTTTCTCCCCACCATGTGTGAATTAGAATTAAAGTCAGGGCAGACATAGCTGTTCTGGTCTTCTCCATTCATTTCATTGATGCAACACTGCAGCTAAAGACGTGTTGCACTAAACACCTGGTAAATTTGAAATATTAAGCTTTAAAGGGTTTCTAAAAAAAACTTGAAATACTGAAGAAAGAGCTTTGCAGACATACCCTGTTTTCTTTTTATTGAGCACTTTATGGTATGTACATTACACATGGCAATATAAATACAGACCTCATTTAATATCACAAAGAGCAAGGTTATTCACCTTAATTCTGCAGAGTAGGTTCTCTAGCAAAGGACTGCAAGTTTGAAAAGATTATCACTAAATCAACCACTTTGGCCAAACAGTCAAGAACTCCTTTTTGCTCACACTAAAATCACATGACTGGAGATGTCTTTCGCATTAGATCTGATTACCTCCCAGCCCAGAAAAAAGGCTTCGGTTTTTGCGTACATGTTGACACCCACATGTCTCAGTTTATACATATTTAGCCCCTGATATTTTTAAACTTAAGTTTTCATAGCACATGAAAGGAAATTTCTGAAGGAATACATGTTTTAACCAGAGAAGCTCAGCTGTTTTTATCTGCATCAGCAAAAAAAAAAACCAAAGACAAGCTTCTTCAGTTTGTCAGTCTTTAGAAGGTAAGTATCAAACATGCTGAGAACTAACCAGAACTACAGTTCCAATAATGAGGAAAGTATAGGGAAAGCACTCACTTGGGAAGTTTGTTTATTCAGCTTAAAAGATGTTTCTTCCCGAGGAACTGTACCTTCCTTTCAAAGGCGCTGGATCGAATAGGAGAATTGAGTTCATAAAATGGATTCATTGCAAACTGAGGAAAGAAGAAAAATCCATCAATAAGCACAATGCTCAGCAATGCAAAATGTCACTCCAGATGACAATGACTATAAGCTTTCAGCCTATTTAGTACCACTTCAGAACAGAGCTCCTAAAACAGTCCCTTGCTTTCCAGGCCCTTGCATTCTGCCCATATACGTGCACAGCCATCCCTTAGTACCAGTTCCTTGGAACAAATCCACTGATAAAAATTTCTGGTTTGGAAATGACTCTCATTTGAGCCTCCATGGGAGGCTGGGACATCCCCCCTCCCAATCAGTGCTTGCGAGTGCCCTCATCTAGTGGCAGTACCGCCAGGCTGTGAGAACCTGGGCTATGTGTTCTGAGCATGAAGCATTTTGGCCAGGCTTCCCTACAACAGTCCTTTGCTTTTGTTATCACCATTAATTGTGCAAAACTGCCCCAAAACCACTGGATTAAAAAGAAAATGAAATCTGCAAGAGCATAGTTTATAACAGTTGGTAACTTCATAAAAGAGATTTAGTTTAATGGAAAATACAGACTTTGTGTCATGTTATTAACTCCTGCTAATGTGGACAGCAGAGATGCTGTTCCGCTTACACAGGCCCCTATAAGAAAACATGCTGATAAAAGCAAGCCTGAGCATGTATGGAACACAAAAGTATTGCAGTGAGACCATAGGAAGTAGGTTCTTACCTTTATATACAACTCATAGACATCATTAAAGAAGTTCTTGATTCCATCTTCTTGCCTTACATCATGAAGCATTATAAATCTCATATGTAAAGCCATTAAAGAAAATGTAACTTTTAGAAAGGAGACATACGATAAGCATTTATCCTAACTCTGCATATACTTTAAATGCTTAGCTGTACGTGAAACAGCAGTGACTCTATAGGAGGAAGCATTTAAAAAGTAACTGAGTGGTGAAATTGAGAAAAATCTCCCTATTTGAAAAGAATCACTTCTCTATTCAAGGTTGTTCTTTTTAAAGCCATGCAACTCTGAATGCAGGTGACATTCTCAGCATCTTTGCCATGTACCTCTGAAATTAAAATGGCATTCATTGTTACTTGCTACGTCCAACAAAAGCTTCCCAGCAAACACTTGCACGGCTACCTGTACATAAGAGCAAGCCTTGACACTACATTTTCAACAAGGATGTGGTTGACACCAAGCATGTTTATCCTCGCCTCTCCTCTCTAGCACAAAGGTACAGTGACAGAGGATGATATAAAGCTTGCTCAGATGCTCTCACACCTCTTTTCTCTACTCCATGTGAGCTCCACATTGATTAGACTATTTCAGCTCCTCCCAAAGGAAAAAAATCCACCTTTCCAATTGGTACAAGTTTTACACAACTGCTGTGCCTCCCAACTTACTTCACTCTGAAGCTGGTGACTCTATCCAACAGTAATAGAAGAACCACAGAAATACGTTCCAAACTCATTTTATCTAACTTATTCCTTTCTGGCAAAAGGCTTTTCCCAAATAAATGTAAGGAAAGAGAAGAGGGAAGGATATGTCCAGCTGTGACAAAAGCAGAAACGAACCACTCGTTAAACTTGTCCACAGTCTTCAGGTACATGTTATTAGAAAGCCACATGTTCTCATCTACTAGGTCGAGAGCAGCATGGGCAATGAACTGGTTGAGATGGCGATGATCATCCTAATGTATTTTCAGAAGACAGAGGATTAGTAATTCAGTGAACAGATTGAAACACAATTTTCTCAAGCTGCTAAACAACTAGTGTTCAAGCCATGTAAAGTTATATATACATCTCTTTTCTGCCATATATGTGCCACACAGTATCTAAATGAAACAACTATATATTGTTATGATACTCGGTTTCAAGGGAGAAAAATGGTGATAGTAAAAAGTGCATCACAAAAATAGTCTTGAGAGCAGCAAAACCAATTAAGCCTATATTTGTAGCACAGGAATTAATTCAAGCATGAATTCTTTTGTTTACCAACTGGTAATTTCCCACTACCAATTTATTCCACAACAAAAGTCCTAGCAGAAGTCTTTTTCTCTGCATTCCAGTCACCTGTTTCTGTGAAATTTGGAGCAATTTAACATTGGTTTTGATCATAACATCTCTTGTCAAATTTGGGAGAAAATGAACAATAAGTTAGAAAGTGTAAAAGTTGGGAGACAGGCAGAGAAAGCAAAGAGGACAGATATACTGATAATATCAGCTAAAGATTGTTTTTTCAAGTAATTTGCTTAGAAACGTGGGATTATTTCATTGTTTTGGGAAGCTTCTTTTTCTTAAGAGCCTAGTACAGCAAAGTATCCTGCAACTAGTATTAAATATATGCTTGCAGATGTAAATTGCACCTCTTGCTATAATAAACACGAACAGCCTTCCTATGAGTGATCACAGCATTTGGCCCTAAGACTACAAGAGTTGTGTCAGCAAAGAGCCATTTAATTTGTATACAAACTATAATACCAGAGCACAGCTTCCAGGAAGAAACAGGGGATTAAACCACACTGTAAGCTTCTATTAGACTGGAAACACAAAGAGTCATAGAATGGTAGGGTTGGAAGGGACCTTTAGAGATCATCTAGTCCAACCCCTTTGCAGAAGCAGGTTCACCTAGATCAGGTCGCACAGGAACATGTCCAGGCAGGTCTTGAAGACCTCCAAGGAAGGAGACTCCACAATCCCTCTGGGCAGCCTGTGCCAGGTCTCCCTCACCCTCACAGTGAAATAGTTTTTTCTTATATTTAAATGGAACTTTTTGTGTTTCAGCTTCATCACATTACCTTGTCTTGTTGCTAGATACAATAGAAAAAAGGGATGCCCCAACCTCCTGACACCCACTCTTTAGATATTTGTAAATGTTAATAAGATCCCTCCTCAGTCTCCTCTAGACTAAACAGCCCTAGTTCCTGCAGCCTTTCTTCATGAGGAAGATGCTCCAGTCCCCTGATCATCTTGGACTCTCTCCAGCAGTTCTCTGTCCCTCTTGAGCTGAGGTACCCAGAACTGGACACAGGACTCCAGATGAGGCCTCACCAGGGCAGAGTAGAGTCTTGCACTGTTTCTCACTATACAGGGATCGATCCTATGAGTGCCATGTTCAAATCAGTGACAGCATACACTTCAATTTTTCAGTACACTCACAGATACGATACACAGACCAGTCTATTCTGAAGTCCATTTTTCCTCTGATGTAAGTATCAACACAGATAGATTTGTTCTTTTCCACCTGGAAACACTTACTTACTGAGTAGTCTTAATGTTCTCAAACCTGTATGCATCAAAACAAATTTTAAACTTTTCTTACTTAAAAGCAAGTGTGATTATTGAAGATGATTTAAAAAATAAAGATTTACCAAAGACAATGGATTGGATAGAACTTTCCAATTTCTTCCTTATTTTACCTTACTACTGTATACAGATGCCTTAAAAGAGAGAATGACAGCAAGTAAAAGTAAATAAGGAGCAGTTATTATAAAAGCTCTACATACTAAGAGCTATGACTAAAGCATGACTAGCATATATGTTCTTCGCCACATAGCATCATTTAAGGAAACCATGTTTTATGAAGAACTATTATAGTCTGGCAAAGGGATTCAGGAACTCCACAGAGTTGTTCTCCCTACGACAAAATTTCTGTGCAAAGAAAGAAGACTAGACACTAGTAACACTTTTAAGAACATGCTGGTCACGCTTCTAATACACTGTAAAATTACCAAAGAAAACGCAAGATAATTACATCAAAGGAGTATCACGGGGAGAAGGAAACAAACCAAAACACACACCTTGGACTCCACTTTTCCAGGAGGCAGAAATTCCATTTCAAATACGGGATTATCATGGTGACCAACTATCACAAAGTAGAAGCTTCCAGACATTCTTCAAATGTAGCGCTCCTTACAACAAGACAAGTCGCTCTTTACTGATGACTCCACCTACAAACTCTTAATCCATTTGAAAACGTTTCTAAAAATGAGACAACACGGTTCCTACTTGTGTTTATCGTAAAGAGGGATAAACACTTTTTGTGAGTATGCACTTTTATACTATTAAAAAAAAAAACAAAAGGAGAAAATAAAAATGTCCTTACGAAGTAGAACTTTAACTAGAAGCGAGTTACTAATAACTAAAAACTGCTGCTCTACAACTGAGCGATGATTTAACTCTCAGCGACCCGGACGGCAACGATCTCGTGCCAAACTCCCCGGGTGACTCCGCCCGCGCTGCCGCCGGCTGCCAAGGGAAGAAGCGACACAGCCCGCGGGGGTTTGCTCGCGGAACAGGCCAGGGAGGGAAGACCAGAAGGAAAGGGGAGGGAGGAAAAAGGGGAAGGGAGAGTTCAACCCGCAGGAGGCTTTGGCTTACCCCGCGACACGGCTCTGCAACGGACCCCGCGGCTACCCGGAACCGCTCCCCTCCCTATCCGGCGCAGTAGTGACGCCGGAGCCGCAGCCGCAGCCGCAACCGGAGCCGGCGTTGGAGCTGGTCCGACGCGACTCAGCCAGGAGCAGCCGGGGAACGAGGCGAGGGGCTGGCTACGGGCTGGGGCTCCTGGGGTAGGGTACGGGCGGGCCGGCCCGAAAGGGGCATTTGGGGCAGCGTGGGCACTCGCCCTCCCGCTGCCCCTGGATCGAGCTGGGAGTCATTCACGTCTTTTGTTGTTGTTGTTGCCATGATGATGATGATGATGATGATGATGATTATTCCTGTTCTCTCTCGAACCAAATTCGTTCTGGGTTTTCAGGGCGAGATGTCTTCGGTTGAAAGTGAGACACTGTCCCAGGATGAACTCCGCAAAAGGCTCTATCAGACTTTTAAGAACCGAGGTGTACTGGACACACTGAAGGTGCGCTTGATTTTTCGGAAGGTGCTACCAGTGGTTTGCTGTACCGCTGAACGTTGGAAGCGCTGAAAGTCGTGCCGATTCCCACGGCGTCACAATCTCCTTGAATGTATTATTTCTTTTTTTCCCCCACAGTCTTCATTGGTGTTCAGTTTTTCTTGGTTTTATTTGTTGGGGTTTGTTTTGTTAGGTATGATGTTCTTTCTAAAGAGAAGTGTGCTTCACTGGGGATAAGCCTCAGGGACTGTAGGTTAAAGGCTTGTATGAGGTCTTTGAAAATTTTAATACTCAAGAATTAAAAAAAAAAAAAGCCAAGCAGAGAAAAGAAAGGAATAGACAAGAATATAGGACTGGAAAGGATCTCTTCAGTCACAGAGTCTGTTTATTATCTACTATAAGTACATAACCACACTATATGAATTATCCTTCTAAAATATTCCTGTTTTTAAACTATTTGATATGTTTCCTCCTTGTCCGCTCATTGAGGAGAATGTCTTAGAATATGGTTGCCTTAAAGAGTGAAATCATGTTCTGGTTTGCAGCCTGGGTTTGTTTATGGTTACTCTGGCCTTTTATTCTTGTGCTCAAAATCTCTTGTCAGTTTAAGTAGCTCTTGCTCCTCTCAAGGAATTTTTAGGCAGCAGGCATACCATTTCTTTAGCATTCTTTCCACAATGCTGAGTTGAGGTGCAGTAGTCTCATTGCAGGTTACTCCAGTAATCCTCACATCACCTTGGTCTTTCCCTCTTTTTTTTAACGGAAGGAGATCATGATTGTTGTGAGTTTTCCAAAGTTTAAAATGATTTTAATTTTTCCCTGTTTCTGAGAGTGTGTGGAAGGCTGCATGTATCTCTTTTTGAGATGCGTTACATTAGTGCTAGTCATTGTTTGACTGACACATCCACATCTTGCATTTTCCAAACACTAAATCTCCTGTGTTACAGCCAGAAATTTGTATCAGGCCTTAAATGCTGAAACGTTAAATTTCATGCAGTTTCAGTTTTGCTAGTCCTTAAACATCATCTGATTGATTTCTTTTTATGACACCTTGATCTTTCTATACTCCTATACATGTCTTTATTTCACCATAAAATTCTTCTTTGTTCGTACTTTTCGTGTCAAACTCCATAAAGTTAAAAAAATATAGAAATCAAGTTCTATATTTTAAGAATACCACTGATAAGCTTATGGCCAAGAACTCCCTGTTCAGGCTGACATGTTTTCCCCTTAGTGGTTTCCATGCCAAGTTTGCAATGCTTGAACTGTTTCTTGTTTCACTTAAGTAATAGTCTGTCAGGTGGCATGCTTTTTTCCTACTCTGTTTTCATTGTCTAGAAGGTTTAAATCGTATTAAAGATTTTGTAGCTTTTCTAAGATGAAGAATGAATACAGTTGGATTTCTTAGGGATTCGTGCAAACTCTTTTGCATCTTCTAATGAGAATACTGTTAATTTTTTTGTGGTCTTATACACAAAGACCTCTGGTAAGAGGCAGGGCAGATCTGGAGCTACAGATACACTGAATGACCAATACATAACAACAAATTTCTGCCTTCCTTTCCCATAACAGAGACAGGAATTTAGGTCTTTGTCATGAGATGTATAAGAAGTTGTTGGTCTCAATTGTTTTTGTGACAGTGTCATATGTGTGAAAGTTGTCTGAAACCAGACAAGTTCAGAAATTAATGAGAACAATTTTTGCAGTTGTTTTCTTGTTTTCTCTATTGTCAGCCTAATTTCTCTAGAAAGCCATGCTAAAATATCAGGCTACTCTGATATCTAGATTTGTTAAGTTTCGGTAAGCATTTAGTATTTTATCCCATTTTTGGTAATATCCTACTTAATCAACTGTATTGCTATTGCATACCTGCTGGTGAAAACTTAAAAGATTATTTCTTCCTTTTACAGGAGGAGACTTCCTGATTTTAGGTTACTTTTTTCTCTATTCTGTCTCATAGAATGCAAACAAATAATAAAACTTGGAATGTAATTATTATTAGTGCCTGTAGGGTTTTTTATTTTTAATTAGTATCTTTTCACTACAAAATAATTGGTATTAAGGACATCAAATTTCCTGTTTGTTTGGGTTTTTTCCCGTCTGGTTTTGAAGTGACATTGACAGTTTCTTGTTATGAGACTTGGAAGAGGACTAGTGAGTTTTCCAAGTGCACCTGAAAGTGAGGTCACGTCAGGCAGGTTTTATTTAAGCTAGAGGGAAGAACAAGCTGAGAGTACTAGTTTATGCGAGATCTTGACTGAGAAGAGTGCTTTTTTTACTCCTGCGTAATAAATAAATACTCCTACGTTTGATATATCTTGAGGGAAAGTCAAAGATCCCTGTAGCCTCCATTAGGGCATTTTGAAGAAAGGCATAGTGTCCCAAGCACTCTTCTAAATTTTGCCAGGTAGTCTGCCCTTTTCTATTGTGTAGGTTGTAATATAACCTATACAAGTAAAATGACACTCCCTGTGAATTTTGAAAAATAAAAACTGCTGCTGAATAACATGTAAACTGAGAATATAATGTCTTTTCTGTATCAGACACAGCTCCGAAACCAGCTAATCCATGAACTAATGCATCCCATCCTAAATGGAGAACTTCAGCCACGGGCTGTTCCAAGTGATGAGAGTTCACTTTTGATCACAGCTTCCAACAGTTTGGTGGCAGATCATCTACAGAGATGTGGCTATGAATATTCACTTTCTGTTTTCTTTCCAGAAAGCGGATTAGAGAAGAAGAAGGTAAGTTCAGGAATTTACCTCTTTTAAGACTTCTGGCAGCTTCGCTTTTGGGAGGTAGAGAGCTGATTAAAGTACAACCTGGAGTGAAAAGGACGATTCTCACTCTCTTCTTGTTTCTTCTCTCTGAGTATGTGATAGGGTAAAGTTGTTTCTAACTGGTTTTGTTTTTTTTTTAACCTGGTGAGTACTTAGTCATCATTTGAGTTAATGAGCTTATCGGGTTTGTATGATAAATCAAGAGAAGTGGCATAGAAAGTAGCGAGGGCATGTATGGGACGAGGAGGAAACAAAACTATATCTTTTCACAGCTTTAGTTGGTCAGGAAACTGCACGCTGTCTGCTGTATGTCTTGGGTAGTGGAAATAAGTAAATGCAGTACTAGAACAGCACGCCTCTAAAAATGGTTTTACAAGGTGATGAATAGATCTTTCCTAAATGGAAACCATTCTACCGTGGTAAAATAGTGCCTATTACATATTGAAAATGCTTTTCAAGTGGTTAACCTTATCTAACTTTTTTTTTTTATTCCTTCCCAAAGCTGTGGACTATGCAAGATCTTCTTCAGTTAATGAGGATCAATCCAAAATCCAGTCTTTACAAATCACTGGTAAAGTTATTTTGGTTTTGAAAATAAGCTGAAGTTACAATTGTGATGAAACAGACTGGCTGAAATGTGTTTTTGGTTTTTTTTTTTCAGACTTCAGGAACTCGGAAGGAGAATAAAGGTACGAGACATGTATTTTTGAGGCAGACACACATAATCGTGTCAGCTTCATTTTTATTAAGATGCTAGCAATAAAAACTCAGATTTCTTGATAACATGTTGGTATAGAATAATATAGATTGAGGAAGATTTTGAAACTTGATGAATATTGTATTTCAAGAATATCAAATTTGTATTTGTGGTGTGGATTAAGTGTTAACTTTCACCTACAGATAAATGACTTGAATGTTAGAAATATGAAAAGATCTCTAATCAGGTATTAAATATAATGCTCTTTGGCAGCTTTTCACACTAACTTGGGCAAGCTCAGAACTTGGTTTGTGTTTATAACTGACTGTATTAACTTGGATTACATATTTCAAAACTAATTACAGATTTAATCGACTTTCTGTTGCTTTATATAACAAGTAATTATTTTACCTGCATGATGAAACCTAGCTATATTTTACAGGCTAAGGTAGCTTGATCTTCAGAAACCCCTGTTGCCTGATGACCTCAAAGAGTAGTAATAATGTACTCTATCAAATTATCTGAGTAGTCAAAGAGACATAGAGAAAGGGATGAAAGTAAAAGTCACAAAGGGACAGCTTTTGCAGAATGAGATAGATTGGAATATGGTTATAATAAAAATCGTAATAGTTGACTAGTATTCATTTTTATTTAAATGCTTGTTTCTTTCTGGAAATTGAGTAAATTTTCTTGTTTAGTGAAAATTACTTGATTAATTACAGGCTTAAAATTTCAGGTTTGATATGAAATCAGAACTAACTAATATTTTGAATCCCGCTAGGTTTTCTTATGCAGATTTTAATTGAACTTACAGAGCATCATCTAAGTAAGGAAACTCATGACATAGAAACTCAGACTACCTCAGTGCCTCCTTACAGAGAATCTCTTGGTAAGTGCAACCACTGTAAGCAGGTCTCCCCAAGTATTTTCATTTTGGTAATGGTGTGGGTTAATAAATTGTATGAACAGGATTCAGTCATCACCTACTCAAATACAGGTTAAAGTAATAATACATAAAGGTCATACCTATCATTAGTACACCAATTTTGTAACCTTTCTTAAGACAAAAGTCCTGTTGGTGATTTCTTTTTTATTTTTAATAGCTCAAGTGTTTTCTGAGGCATTTAGCTGAGAGTTCTACCATACTGGATTGCAAATGTTATGTGCTGAAGTTTGTTCTGGAAAGTGCAATTGTAGATGCATACCTCGCTTCTCTTTCGATGATAGTGTTTCAGTGAAAGGCATAGACTGGGAGTCCTTTAATTATAATATACATGCTATTAGTCACACAAAACACCTATAAGTGTGCATGCAAGAGAAAATTCTGGTCCATCCATGACTGTGTAATACCACAAATAGTGCTTAAACAGCTAAGTACCCCCTCCCAGGTATATATTGTGTGGCATAGAGTTGGTAAATAGCATTTCTGTGCTGCCTTTGCTTTTGTACCACACAGTTCTTTCTATGACAGTGCTACTTAGGTAAACTAAGGAGCTTCTTACAGAGAGACAGGTTCCTACAGTCTGTGATGGGATAGCTGTGGTGACTGTTTATAAATTATGATTAATGTGTTGCTCTCTTTATAGCTGAGAAGCTTCAGCTGATCGATGAACAGTTTGCAGACTCTTACCCCCAACATCAGAAGTATGAATCTTTAGAAGTAAAACTTTGTGAATATAGAAAAGAAATAGAGAAGCAGCTTCAAGCAGAAATGCATCAAAAGGTAATAACTGGTCATTGAATTTGAGGGAGACATTTGTTAATTTTGACTTTGTGTATAACACTTTTTAAATGCAGTAAATGAAAAGATGTAATAGTGAGTTAGAACAAACACAAAGGGCTGATTAAATGCAATATAAATTTGCAATATAATTTGTTGAGAGACGATGTGGATGTTTTCCTCCCCCTTTACTGTTAAATGTGCACAGAATGTTAAGCTTTTTATTCTGATTCTAATTTATAGCACAAGCTTTTCTTATTTTGATTGCATTAATTTGGTAAATTTTGTTTGCCCTTTGATTCTTTTCTTATATGAAGAAATGCTTTCTCTGCTTAGTTGCACAATTCATTTTCCATCCAATTAAGATTTTGAAGCTTGAATTTCAATGTAAGGCCTAGCAACTGAGAGTTGTGAATTGCTGCTGTGTAGGTTGACAGATAGTTGAGTTAATATTTAATACTGATGAGAATTTACATACTATTTCAAAGCATTACACAGAAACATTGAAATCATTGACAGACAATAATGTGAATTATTTCTGTGTTTTTTTTCCTCCCTAGAATTGAAGATAGCTCTGTTAGAGAATTTTCCTTCATTTTGGGAATAAAATTGGTTTTTAAAACTTTTTTTTGGTCAAATAATATGTCAATAATCCTTATGTCTGGAAAATGGAACAGAGAGAATATACTGGAGTTCATTTAAATATAGGGATTTTTTTCCATAAATTTCTGTCAAAATTAGCAGTTGATTTGATTAGGAAAAAAAAATTACCTGTAGTTCATTTAAATATATATTTTTTCCATGAGTTTATGTCACAATCAGTAGTTTATTTGGATATAAAAATGATAATCCAATCCTCAGAATTTCTAGACACACTTTTAGAGTCACTCATCTGCTCATAAAGTGCTTGTCAAAATCAGTTTAGTCATATTTATTCAGCTAGACACTAGAAGGATGGAGACATAAAACCACCAGTGTATTTCACCTTCATTTTTCATTTAGTTTTTATTCCCCAGCAGGGCACTGTCTTTTTAGTTTGTAATACATGTTAATTCCTGTTGTTGTTAAGTTTGTTTCAGTTTAAGCAAAGCAATTGCGACAAAGGAGATTGGAATCTTAACCAGACGCAAATAACTTCTAAATTCAATTAACTTTACACGGATTCCTTAGCAATGTGACTTGAATTACTGTAAGACATTTCTAATCCAGTTTGTGTGTATAGAAGTGATGCTGCACTGCCTAGCTACTGAATGTTTCACAAAATTTGTGCCACCTGAATTCCTCAACCAAACATTCCTACCATACTTTTTCCCTTCTCTTTAACCCATTTTCTCCATTCTCGCGATTGTCATTTTGTTTTTATTCTTTTGTTCATTTTCTCACTTTTTTTTTCTTGTTTGCTTTCTATTTTCTACCAAATTTTTATTATAATTCTTTATAACCCCATTTGTTCTTGTGTATATTGTACTTCATACACTGTATGGAGGCATGTTCCCTCTGATTCTTCTGTGCAATTGCAAGAGTTGTGCTTTTCTGTTTGTATACATTTTATGTTTTCTTCAGCTGTGCTAAGGAGTCTGCGAATCTTATGTGAAGTTACACATTGTGCATGTTTTTTTACATGCTGGGAGCTTTATATGTGTCCAGATGAATTTCTCTTCCTCCTGAACAATGCAGGACGAGTCTGCATCAGCCGCTTCTTGCATCCCCAATCAAAAGTGGTTCTTTGGAAAAGGGATAAGAATAGAGACAGTGCCAAAGGAGGAGTTAAAGACGGGCCATTCTTTAATAGCAAGCTTGCTTATGCAGTTTGTTTTTTTTTTCTTCATAGGCCTCTCTTTTGCTCTAGTCTAAAGCTATTAGTTTTGTGTAAAATCTGCTTTGGGATGCCACATAAAAGCGTGACAGCTATGTGAGACCTGCAAATAGTATATGCTGCTAAGATACTTTTATCACAAATCATCAAATTGTGATTTTGGAACAAGAATTTCTAGGTGAAATTTTGAATTGTCTGAGGATTGTCTTAATAGGTTTGAAGATGGCCCTGCTTAATCCTTTTTTCCTCTTTTATGTAAAAGCTAGAACATTTTAAAGAAGTAGAAATAGCAAAGATTAAAATGGAGGAGAAAGCACAGACACAGAAAGAAATCTCTGAGCTACGTCATGAGTTGGAGAGGACACATCAAGCAAAGTCTGAAGCCTTGATTTCTCGCGAAAGGAATGCTATTGAGAGGCTTCAAAAGCAACAAGAGGTAGGGTTCCAAATGTTTTTTCTTGATCTAGTATGAAACAATTCAGTGAGATGATGAAACTGTTCTTTTATCTTTGTGAGATCTACCTTCAGATCTTATTTGGCTTATTGGCAGATACTTAGAATTTACTTTTATTCTCATGAATAGGGGAACACATTTAGCAACTGCAAGAATGAATATGGGTAAATAACTAAGTAGAGCTGAATGGCAAAGGAACAGTTCTGTGAGCTGGGGTTGAAGGATTTAAATATAATAAATACTTTTAAACCTGTTTTAATACCTTTGCTGAATTCAGATCACTAAGAATTTTTTAACAGACTGTTGAACATAGCTTTTAGTAGTACTATAATTTTTTTCAGTTGCTAAAAGGACTCTAAATGGAATATATAGTCTGTATGTTATGGATATGCCATTTCTATATGTCATTATGTGTTGGGCATTATTAATAGCCACTGTCTTTTCTGTGAGGTAGCATCTCATTTTGTTTCTTTGAATGCTTTTTTTTTTTGTTGATGAGTTACTCCTTTGGGCTGTTAACTCTTGATATTTTGCCAGAGTAGTAGCTGTTTCTGCAGCACACAATAATTTGTATATAGTATATAGTTCTAAACTGCCTCTCCTGAGCTCCGTTACTTTTCATTTTTTTTGCCAGAATCGTTTGCATGCTGTTCTGTTGCCTGTTTGCCTAGCTAGCCCCCCGCTATCTAAATAATAGTCATCTACAAATGCTGACTGGGTTTTTTGCTATTGTTGTTGTTGTTGTTTGGTTTTGGTTGCCCTCTCCTGCTGTAAGTATGTGGTATTGGTTAACAGAATAATCATGTAGGTCTATATATAGATTATTATATACCAGTTTCCACTGTTGACCTCTTTCCAGTCTGAAAATAAAGCATTTTATCACTGTGCTATGAATACCTTTCATGGTTATGTCTTTAGAAGAAAACCATCTATTTTACAGTAACAGTCTTCTTCTGTGGGTGTGAAATTCATTCAATTTGTTGTTTATTTCTTTTGTTTAAAAAAGACAACCAGATCAACACATCCATCAAGTATTGTGTATGAGTATTTGATTGCTTTTGTCAGCTTCTGCAGTTACTGGAAAGTATGTGCTTCATTTACGTGGGGACTCTGTTCTAACAGAGACCAGGAGCTTTACTGAGTTGAAGTGTATTTACATTAAAGGTAGAATTTCATAGAATCATAGAAATGTAGGGGTGGAAGGGATCTTTAGAGATCATCTAGTCCAACTCACCTGTAGAAGCAGGTCCACCTAGATCAGGTCGCACAGGAACATGTCCAGGCAGGTTTTGAAGACCTCCAAGGAAGGAGACTCCACAACCCCTCTGGGCAGCCTGTGCCAGTGTTCTGTCATTTAGCACTTTACTAACATAACTTTATGGCCAGAAAATATGACTTGACAAACTGATCTATTTTTTTGCACGAGGTACAGCAGCTAAGTCTTTCAGTACTGTCAAGGGCACGTGATTTGCAAACTTGACATGAGCACCCATATGGCAAAATAATAATTTTCTCTATCTTAGGCAATTGTTAATTCTCTGGAGAGAAGAAAAGCCTTGTTTGCTTAAGAACAAGAAAAGCTATTTTTTTCTAAGATCTGTGTTCAACACTTGGAAAATTCCTTTTATAATTTGATTTCTGTAAGTTAAATGGCAGAACATGGAAGACTGACGGCTGACTCAGTTTCAATTTTAAATCATGGTTTATCAAGGGTTTTTTCGCGTTGTTTTTTCCAAATTGTGATGAACCTAAAAAACTATTATTAAAAAACACCAAATGTTTGGACATGTTTAATCCATAATTTTTCATAACCCGTTTTTTTCTTTTTTATAAGTTTCAGTCAACACTATTTCTTAAAAGTATGTACAGGTAGCCAGTAGTGACTCCATCTAAAGCAATTTTACTCAGCATAAAAGTAAAAAAAGGAGCAAAAAAGCTAAAATCGATTCTGGATGTTATATCAAATTATGACTAAGTAAATAATGTTTATTGGAGTAAGACCAGTTCCTTGAATATTTGAACATGTTTAATAGTACATACCTGTATAAAATGTGAAGTAAAACTAGAGATAATATTCTCTGATTCAGATAGAAGCCAAGGAAGTGTATGCTCAGAGACAAAGTCTACTGAAAGACATTGAAGTCGTAAGGACCAGAGAGGCGGAACTGAAGCAAAGAATTGAGGCATTTGAAATGTGAGTTGCTGAGGGGCATATACAATGTGATGGTATTGTCCTTTTTCTGGAAACCGTGGTAATTCTTTGACGTTGAAATAGGTTATGTATCCCAGAGGTCATGGTTTGATATTTTGAGCACTACTGTATACTGTGACTATGAGCAGAGATGCCTCACAGAAAAAGATATTTGCGGTTTATTTCTGTTCCTCCTCGTCCAACCAAAACGTTGCAGCATCACTTTGAAGACAAGGAGACAGATGTTTGCTTTGAAATGCTTACACTAAAAATTAAAAAAAAACAAAACAAAAACAAAACCAACAAACCTCAAGCAACACAGCATATCAGGGAAAAACTCACAAGGTATCTATATGATATTTTGCTTTTCTTAATCCTGGCTTCTTGTTTTGGGTTTTTGTTGGTTTTTTTTTTTTGACTTGTCCTAGGTAAGATCAGCTTTCTTTGGTTAAACAAAAAATTAAACCCTTTTTGTTCAAATTTTCAATACTACTTAATGGTATTGCTTTTATCACCTGGGGGGTTTTTTTTGTAGCAAAATGAGTATCCCGATAACAAAAACTTCTTTTTTTCTTAACAAGCCAGCAGAGGGTGCTGATAGAGTTGGCATGCTCAGCACTGTCTCTTCTGAATGCTTTCTGGTATGGGAAACTGAGCTGGAGTTAACCCAGGATAGCTGCATAATTGATTGTTGCTGGATTTTAAATATGAAAATTTAGTTTGCGTCACATCTCATTGTTCTTAATGAATTACAATGACAGATTCTGATGAAAATTTTAAGATGCTACAGTGTTCCAAGCAAGCACATTTCCTTCTGATGTCTCTGCATATCATTTAGGAAAAAAACAAAACAAAAACAAAAACCTTGAAGTTTTGGCTTTATAACTGGCCACTGTCTGTATGTTTATGGATATTTCAGCACTCAGAAACTTCAGGAAGAGAAAAATAAGGCTATTGACGATGCACTTCGACGTCGGGAGGTGGCTGTGAAGAACATAGAGGAGACATATGACCAAACACTTAAGACAGAACTCTTAAAGTAATTTTTTTTTTATTGTCTCTAATTATAATTCTCAATAATTCTGTAGGATTTCTTTTGAAAAGAGTAGCAAAGCGAGGACTTTGAAAATGCACACTCTTGATTTTGTTTTGCTCAGCTTGAATTCTTTGTATTATTGCTTAACTCTTTTCTACTAAGACAAAATGTTCTGCTGGGTTCAGAAAAAGCTTGCTACAGAGAATAATTATCTTCTGATTATAGGTTAGACTGTTGTTTGAATTCTGCATTGTTATCTGGGAAAGAGATGTGACATTAGTTGTATGTTTAGATCAGAGGATGGGAAGCAGTATTAGTGACTTGTTTTCACCATAATTAAAAAACCTGACTGTTTTATGGATGCAGAAAAGGCATGAAGGGGAAACTGGAATTAAAGAGGTATTGTAGGTTTCTTGGAAAAAGGATGAGAGCCACACTATCTCATTGTCTAGATAGATTGGCTCTTACCTTAACCCCTTCCTGTGTTTGGAGAGGGATTCTGTGATCTAGATCACTCTTTTTTATTTGACTGCCATCCATTGGACATAGTTTCAAAGAATCTGCTTAGAAATGCTCTTTGGAAGTGTAAAACTTCACCTGTGACTGCCGTGAGACGTTGCGGTGGGTGTATCCTAACTTTACTGTTGCACTTCCTTGTGGTGCTTTGGTCAATTGAAGGGTTACTTGGTTACTTCAATGCAGGCAGGTGCTCTCCGCCTGGTATTGCTCGTGTAGATTTGATGGCATGGACAGGTCTTTCAGTTAGACAGTTAAACCAAACGACTGATGCATTCTTACTCTCAATTGCAAGCCAGTGGACAATAAATACTATCTTTGTTAGTGTGTCTTTACATCTTTCCTCTGTAATTTAATGAAAGAGTAGGTTTTGCATTTGAGGGAATGCCTCAGCTGAAACTGAGTAGATTTGAGGGGTTTGTCAGAACAGTAAAATGATACTAATTGACTCACTTTGGTATCTCATGTAGTCCATAACAACTAGTTACAAATATTGCTGGTAAAGTGCTTTTGATTTATGAAGAGAAGCAAATTATTTTAAGGATGGACTACTGCTTAGCTTATTTTATCCACATAGTAAATATTTTAGACATGCTGAAAATGCTTAGAAAGACAAAATCTTTCCAAATCCTTCATAAATCCTTTGTTCCAAATCCTTGATAAAAAGTAACAAAGAGCTACTATTTATTATATAGAAATAATGATGCCTGATAGAAAAACAGTCCCCTTTCTTATTTCTATGGTGAGCATTAAATGCAATAATTGGGAGAAAAAGTGGAATGATGAGGAGAGACACTCTGGGGCCAGTGCTGGGACCTATACTGTCCCACACCTCCATCTGGGGTCTGAATGTTGACACAGGATGTCCTCAAGAACTTTGAACAGGATACTTAATTAAGGGTGAATCTGGCTTCCATAACAAATTGCAGAGTTTGAGTTCAGACAGACTTTGATAAGCCTGAGGTCTGTGCCAACACAAACCTTTGGAATTTTAACAAGGAGTACTGCAAAGCTTTACACTCAGGACAGAATATCCCTATGAGGTAGTTAAAACAGGAAAAAGGAATTGACTGAGGAACTGCATTTCTGAAGAGGACCTGGAAGTTCCAGTAAATGCCAGGTTGACACCTGAGCCAGAAGCATGCTCTGGCAAATATGGCAAACAGCATGAGGGCTGACATTAGTAGAAGCATGGCCAACAGCCTGAAGGAAGCTTCCCCTTCATTGGTGAAGGCCATGCTAGGAACACCATGCTCAGGTTTAAGCTCCCCAGGAAGTCATGAAGATAGTGGAGAAGACCTAGTAAAAGTCCGTTAAGATAGTTCTGGGGTTATCAAGCGTGACCTCTGAGTTCATATGGCTGAGACCATAAATTATGTTGTGGAATATTCAACTTGAATGTAGGGGAAAAAAAAAAATTACTAGGAGAGTAGTGCAGGTACAGGTCATCCAGGGAGGTGGTAGAATGTACATCCTTTGAGGTTTTCAAGACTTGACTAGGAAGAGCAACAGCTGACCTGCTCTAAAGTTGGCAGTGGTCTTGTTTTTGAGCAGGTGGTTGAATGAGGTGATTGCCAGGGCCTTTTCCAACTGTTTTAGTGGCTCTGCAATGACTAATTTTGTCAAGAAATAATTGTGTGATTACAGTTTAACCTGGAAAAGACTAGAATTTACAGAAATGAACAAGTGTGTGTGTACACATGTACTTAGGAAATATATAATTCTTTTTACTTTTAGATACCAGCTTGAATTAAAAGAAGAATACATAGCCAGAACCAATAAAGTTACTGAAGATGAGAAAAAAAATAAAGGTAACCATCCCTCTAAGATTTAATAAGGTACCTGTTTATCTCTAGAGCTCTTGCTAACAGATATCAAAAAACTATTGTTAGTCGACAGTCAATGTGTTCAGTAATGGTGACAGAAAGCCATCCACATACATTTTTGAAAACATCTGGCTGGATGCAGTGACAGGTCAGCAACTCCTTGCTGTTCCCCCTTGCAGTGGGAGCCATGAGCTGCTGCTTTGCACAGAGGCTGCAAAACATTTTGCTTTTCCAGTTTCCCATCTCCTTCCAAAGTCCTACTAGCTCATTCATTCTCTAATTGAACTTGGGAAGAGTTTGGTGCCAATGCCTTGAATGGTTCCCAGTCCCCAAGGTGGTTTAATTGGAGCTGGAGGAGGAGCGCTGGGACAGATAACGTGTTTAGATTTTAAAGTTAGGGACATGTGAAAGAAATGATGTATCATGTGCACGTGAATTTAACCTGCTTAATTCTAAAGGAGTGTCTGTGTACATATCTATGTATACACAGAGTGTGCTTTACATAATTTTGAAGGAGTGTGTATGACATTCAGTCTTTTCTATGTCTTGAATGAAATTGAATGTTGGGATTAGCAATTTAGCAACTGTTTTTTGCTGATAGTGGGGATTTTTCTGTAATACTCTACTAATTTTAACTCAGCATTTGTAATCCTCCCTGCAGAGAAAGCCATGCTTTTGCATGAAGAAGCCCTTGCTGTTAATTCAAAAAAGGAGGAACTCAAGCAAGCTATATCACGCAGGAAAGAGCTTGAGGTAATTGTAAACATGATTTTAAAGAAGCTGCATTTGAATTAGTGTGTTTGGGGTGCATTTCAAAAAAGAAGGAAAATATGAGATAAACATAATTGCTCAGCAGTATGGCAGTTCATAAGCTTCTAAACTGTTCTTTCTCGGCAGCTGGATTTGGAGTCAGCGAAGGCCCAGGTTCTGTTGCTAAATAAACAGAATCAGTTGTTGACAGACAAACTGAAAGAGGTATCAGACTATCCTTTGCTAAAGGAGGAGAAATTGGAGCTCCAAGTGCAGAATAAGCTACTTAGGCAACAGTTGGATGAGACTCGGAGTGAGAACCAGCACCTTCGAGACAGTCAGTGTGAATGATTTAGTCATTTTCTTTCTGTTTCCCTGCAAGTATTTGTTTAGAAATACATTTTCGTTAAAATATGTTATTTATATTACATTTACTAGTAGCTGTATTAAACCCCAACTAATGTTTCTGTAAAATGAACCAGTTCTTGACATTGTAAGTTTACTTCCTTTAAAATGTCTATATAGGAGAAATCCTCAATTATGTGCTACCTATAACAATATGAAGAATATCCATTTCAGTCTTTGAAAAAAAAACAGTGCCATCTTTCTACCCATAGCATTAGTATGGTTCATACTGGTAAAAGAACATTGTGTTATGATTTTTAAATGCTTGCCTGACCATAGTGACAAAATGGCACGTATTTTTAATATGCATTTGAGATTGCAGGAGAGCAGAAATGTACACCGAGGTACACAAGATAGGGATATGGGTTTTTCTTCCCAAATATGACAGTCTGGCCTAGTTCTTAAATGACTACACCAACAAAAATTTTGATCTTAAGTACTTTATTCAAACAAATAATACTTTATTCAAACAAAGGCTTGCTTTGTTCCTAAAAACGTCAGCTTTACATGTTGAAGGGGTATTGTGTAGAAAAGTGCACGCTCATTATTCTATGGCTGAATACTGCATATTTCTTTTTCTGGACAGAGCTGTCCCAGCCCTCAGCAGAGTACTTGGCCTGCCAAGTGGAGCTGAGGAGAGTGGAACATTCTAGAAAGCTGGCACTGGATGAATTTACAAGTCATAAGCAGATTTTGGAAAAGCAGCTACAAAGTGAGGTAAATTCCTGTTTTGAATTAAATGGAATCTTTTCTTCTTCCTATCACCTTGTTCTATTTGTCTATGTGCCCGTGCAGGCTGTTTAGTGTGTACTTATGAGAATTGTTTTTACTCTGCTTATTATTAAACAACTGTAAGGAAAACAAAATGAAACAACACCAAAAATGTCTGAAACTCCTCCCTAACCCAACATTAACTGAAGTAAATCTTTCCAGGTCATTAGGATACTATGTGTATATGGTTTGGCTGGACCTGAAAAAAACATTTAGAATCAGGTATTCAGCCAGTTGAGATTACTCTTTTTTTGTTTGAATTATGCTGGTGTTTGGTTTTGTTTTTATCCTCTACAGGTTGAGCATTGTGCTCAGTTAAAGACTCAACTGTTGGACTCCGAAGCTACTGTCAGGAAGTTAAATGCGCAAGTTGAAGAGCTGAAACTGCAGGTGAAACAAACACAGGCAGGTTTGTATCTTACACCAGAGCAGTCCTGGATGAAGTGCACTTAACTAACCACTGTAAGAATTTCCAGAAGCTTAAAAAAAAGCTGCAGTTGCATAGAACTAAAATGCCACCAGGGAGTAGATTTCAAGTTTAAAATAAAAATCTATTTTAAAACCCCAATTTAAAAAGCAAACTTATTGCAATTTTCCTTCCTTTCACCAAAAAAATAAAAAGCATATAGGAGGAATGGAAGATATTTCTCCCTGAATACATGTACTTTTTAATTCCCTGTTTTTCCTCAGTATGAAGACGTTAATGTTAAATGATAACATAATGACGAAGCCCTGGCACAGGCTGCTGAGAGGGGGTGTAGAGCCTCATTCCTTGGAGGTCTTCAAGACCCACCTGGACATGTTCCTATGTGACCTTATCTAGGTGAACCTGCTTCTGCAGAGCAGTTGGACTAGATGATCTCTAAGGGTCCCTTCCAACCCTACCATTCTATGATTCTATGATTTTCCAGAAGGCGAATTATGGTTTAATACATTTTGATTCTTGAATGTTTGTAATGAGAACAATAAATTTGAAACTGTATTGCATATGTCACAAACTGAAATCTAACTTTTGTTGTCAAGGCTAATAACTACTGCACCTCGTGGGCATTGGAGAGAGGCACTTGCATAAAGCAGTTCAATCTGCTGAATAAATGTGGTTCTAAAGATGCCTCTGTGTCAAATTGCTAATATCAAGTATGATAAATAAAAGTTTGGGATGTATATTCAATCTGAAAATATTGAATTGAATTCTGACATGATTACATGTCCCATGCAGCATGGTTTGCACCATAGTTCAGTATATGCAGCACTTTCTGTAATTCAGTAGACCCATATGTACATTTTCATATATGGTACAAGTACTGGTACCATTTGGAATTGGAAATTTATTAGTGTCAAAATAGCAAATAAACATTTTAGTTAAATGACTGGAAGTAGTACAGGGACTTTATTTTGCATCAGAGTTCAGGGTGTCATTGAAGAACCATGTATGTAAAGTAAAAACAAGGTGGTCATTTTGCTGAGAGAGATAGAGCCGCATAGATTGGTCTTTGAGGCTTACTGAAGCATAAAAGTGCCCAGGAAGCAGATAGCCCCAAAACATTGAATTTAACTGTCATTTTTTGAAAAGTACTTTTTTTCTAAAAACCAATGTTATGTGTCTGCTCTAGTTTTTTCTCCAAGTTTGTTTTTTGGTCTAAAGAAAAGGAAACTGTTAAGATTTGTGGCCTGCCTGTCATGTGTCCCTCACCCTTTAGCAGCAGGACTGGATATAATGTATCCAAAGTGGTGATAGTTTCAGTTTTATTTATTTAATGATAATTTAAGAAGTAACATTGCAGAGTGCATACTTCAGGTTTTACATGGAAGGATTATATATCTCATTAATATTTACTTTTCAGTATATAAATGGTGAGTGTCAGGAGGTTGGGGCAGCCCTTTTTTCTATTGTATCTAGCAACAGGCAAGGGGTGATGGGATGAAGCTGAAAATGGAAAAATTCCATTTCAACATAAGAAAAAACTGTTTCACTTTGAAGGTGAGGGAGCCCTGGCACAGGCTGCCCGGGGGGTTGTGGAGTCTCCTTCCTTGGAGGTCTTCAAGACCCACCTGGATGCGTTCCTGTGTGACCTGATCTAGGTGAACCTGCTTCTGCAGGGAGGTTGGTCTAAATGATCTCTAAAGGTCCTTTCTAACCCTACCATTCTATGATGATTCTATGATATCTAAAAAACTAATGTCAGTGATAATTTGTAGCTGTACACTTAGATTAAAAATGCATTTAAATCAATCTATTAAATTCTTAAAATTGTAGCCAATTCCATGTTAATTTCGATCGAATTGGAGTTTATATGCCATGTTTTGCTGGTTTGGTTTTGTTATGCATCTCCCTCTCTCAGTCTTTACTATCACATGCTCTCTCTTGCTATCATTTAGCCCTGGAAAATGAAGTGTATCGGAATCCAAAGCCTTCACTCGTGGATCGCTCTGTCCTTGACTTCATCGGTGACAGGGCTGTGCCTCATGATATTTACGTGGACAGCGCGGTCCTAAAGAATCAGGTTATGACTGATGTGATGAGGGTCAATGCTGTGCCAAGAGCTGGCTCTTGGCAGCAGTTCCAGCCACGCAGCGCTTCTCCGGATTCTGACCTGGAGTGTATGGCACGAACCAGGACCAGAATGAAAGAGCTGGAAAAAGATGCAGAGTATTTGAACGAAGCTTACAGAAACTACCAACACAGAGTCATACAAGGTGCAGCTGCCAGCAAAATGCTGCAAAAGGTACAGTCTCCTTTGCTCCTGCAGTCTGCTGTTAGCAGACCCTTCGTGAATACCCAGCATGAACTTCTAGAAGATAATCTCAGCTCCCAGCATTCCCCTCTGAGCAGTCTGAGAGACGAAAAATACATCAAAAGAACTGGGCAGGTTGATGTCTTTAAAAATCCCTTAACACCCCCACACAGAGGAGCATCTTCAAGACGCCTTTCTTCTACTCCTGTCTCCAAATTGGAAAGAGGACTCTGTAAGAAGAAAATTTCAGATGGTAAGTCCCAATTGTTTATGTGGTGTGATGTTGGGGTTTTGCTTACTGTTCCTCTTGCGCTACAGATAGAGAAGGATTTAGCAGTGATAGTCTTTGATGTATGTGTTATTTGCTAAGAGGCAAGAGAAGGCAGAGAGAAAATGAGTAGCTCAAGTATTGCCTCTTCGTGGAACGTACTGGAGATGGACACTGAGAGAAGCTAAACATACTGTACTTAGTTGAGGAAGCTTCGATTCAAAAGTTGCTAGCAAGTATAACTACTTTGCAACATTAATTTCCTAGTTTTAGTAACCTTTCCTCTGTATTCCCACCCTTTCATTTAGCTGTTGTAGTTAATGTGTACAGCAGCAGACTGCTTCATCTGGCTTCTCTTCAGTTGAGTTTTCCAATCTGAAAGGTCCAGATTGGATTGCTTTTGTTTGTTCGTTTTGCTATGACATCTTTATCAAGTATTCCTGAGCACTTGTGAGGGAGAGGAGATCACTGGTTTTGGTCATGGCTGGAAAATTGCAATTTGCTATTAGTTTCACAGAGTCTATTAATTACTTAGTCTTTTTTTTTTCTTTAAAGGAGCAGTACTCAGGAAAGCAAGCAAAATAGAAAACACGGAAAATTAAATCATTATTCTGCTTCAAATCTGTAGTACATTTGCTCGTTGAGACATGCAATTCTTGTCAGCTTAGCTCAAAGTGGATTTAATGGGATGGAAAAACGTGAATAATAACAAAAAAAGAGGTGATGATCAACTTGCACATAAAAGAGGGTTAAATACAAGAAGGGCAGCTTAGTTTGGAAAAGAGTTGGCTGAGATGGGCTGTGGGAAATCTGGGAAGAGGTGAGGTACATGGAAAAGGTGAAAAGGCATCGATTAATCACTGCTTCACAAATCCTAGAATCCTGTGCAAATGAGATGAAAAAGAACAAAGTACATTTTCATACCATGAGGAGGTTGTGGTATTCATTGCTTCTGTGGCAACAAGTATAGGTGCAGGAACAAAACTTCCCTGTCAGGAGGTCCCAAAAAAGTATTGATAGAGGAAAGATCAGCATGACTGTTGCCAGAAGTAAGATATAAATGTTCTTCTTTATTAATTCTAACGTAAATTGATTAGAAAAAGGTTACAGACAGCACGATCTACTGTGGCTGTCCCTGTGTTTCTGCTTGTAGGATGTCATGCTGTTATTGACAACATATTTGAAAATGTGAACTTCCAATGCAGCCTTTTACATTTTAGGTTTTCTCTGTATGAAGTATTTATAAACTATTTGTTTAATACTACACACACACGCACACACAAAATCTTTTGTAAAAATAATGTTTTGTTGGAAGATGAAGAAATGCTAGAATTGGAGTTGTGTGCATAACCTTAACAATCCTTCCTGTCTTTGTGCCTGTCATAGGCTAGTTACATGATGGTTGCTTTTCATTTTTCTCATTGGATCTGTTCTTTGCTTAGTGCATGAGACTGACTTCTTCTGGAAAGGGATAAGATTTGCATAACAAAGGAAGGTATTACCTGACTTAGGTGTTGAAGCAACTGAGCAGTATGTACTGCAGGAAACCAGGTTGCAGTCAGCTGATAGGTTCTCAAGTAAGCTTCAGTGCTAATGTGCTGTGGAGTGATTTAACTGCTCCTAGTTAGATTGCTTCCCCACTAGTACATCATCTCTGTTTCAAGAATCTTCTAAGAAAGGAGTGCTTTTTTACTGCTATATATATTATCCTTTGTGTTAGAGGTGGCTGAAGCACCAGATTATTTTTTTGTTTGTTTGTTTAAAAACTGCAAATCATTGTGGAAGCTTCCATGGAGCTTTTCAGTGCTGTCGAAGGTACCAGTATGAACAGCTCAATACATTTGAAGAGGTGCAAGCTACCATGAATGTGAGCCTGGGATTTATTTTTCCTGTAAGGGAGGTACACCTCAGCGACAACTGCAGCACACAAAAAATTCCATTTAAATATAAGAAAACACTATTTCACTGTGAGAGTGACTGTTCAGTGGCACAGGCTGCCCAGAGGGGTTGTGGAGTCTTCTTCCTTAGAGGTCTTCAAGACCTACCTGGACATGTTCCTATGCCACCTGATCTAGGTGAACCTGCTTCTGCAGGGGGATTGGAGTAGATGATCTCTAAAGGTCCCTTCCAATTCCTACCATTCTATGATTCTTTGCTCAGCTTCCCTAGACTGTGTTGTGTTGCACAGGTGTAGGGACTGTCTGAATATAAAACTCCACAGGCAACCTGTAGCCTGAAACATCCTGACTTCTACAGTGTGCTGTGCCTTGTGAGAAGAGTGCACTTCTGTGTGACCGCCTGAAACAACTAGAGGTATGGGAGTGTTAACGACAGATTTACATCTGTCTCTTCAACCAAATTAGCACTGACTGCAGCAAAAGTTATTTGGTCAATAAAGAGAAGAAAACTAACAGTGTCTGTTAACTTAGTGAATCTTGAGAAAAATAGAATAATTCATAGTCTAGTAATGAAAGACCTGCTCAGCTGCCTAGGAAAGGAAGATTAAGATTGCAAAGAAGATTTTAACCAAAGTGCTGGACTTTGTGAGTATGACAAAAAGCCCTTTTAATGCAGGGGGGTTAGTTTTTACCTTGGTTTCTTGGGAAACTAAAGACTTCTTTAGTCATACTATCTGTTTCCTCCTCTGATAGCTTTACAGCTGCTGGCAAGAGGATAAAATCTTCTTTGCTTCATCAGCCATTTTCACAAATTTTAGAAGATGAAACTTCCAAGTTAAATTTCCTAACAAATAATGGCCTTTGGGATAGGCCTTAAGCATTATCTTTTGCTGGCTAGTTAAGTACATCCCTAGCGTGCAATCCAGGTCTGTAACTGCTTCCTCTAATTTCCAGCATGGGAGGAAGTGTTTGGTGTTTGGCAGAAGGTCTGCAGGTAATATGGAGTGATGATAATCACTAAGTTTAACATGAGTTTATGACGGTGAAGATTTGAGAGGAGAATTCCCATACAGGAGAGTTAGGAAAAAAAAAAAAACATTAAAAAATAAAAACAAAACAAAAACTCCACTAGTACAAGAAATTTCATATTAAGATCTGTCTGTTAGTTGCCCTGCTGTGGTGGTGCCTGCACAGTGAAATTATGTCTGTGATGTAAAAACCAGCCTTGCCTGAGAAACGGTGGAACAAATAACTCATACCAATTGTGGGATTTTTATTCTGCAGACATCAACGGCTCATACCTTGCCTCTTCACAGCAGAATGGTGACCAGGTGCTTTCTCCTATTTCAAAGCCACATCCACCTTCGTCTTCTGAGTCTGTTTCTTCCTCCCCGTCCAGTCGTGGCCAGAAAATCAGGTAACATTGTTTACAAAGCAACATTTTTAAGCTGCTTTTATATAAACATTCATCTAATGGCTCATGGCAATAGCTGCTTTTGCAATTCAAGTAAGCCATTAATGTTATAAGGGAGAACTTTTCTAAAGATGGATAAAGATTTCCAGTCTTGAAATTGTGCCTCATGAGGTTATTAAAAAATCAAACATCATCCTCCTCCTCCTCCTCCCAAATCCAAACACTTTTTAGCAAATATGATTTGGCATTTCCACCTCTCTTAAATTGGTACTTCTTTAGCAGCGCAAGATTGTGTGGGGTGAAATACTTAAACCTCAAGTTAACTGGAAACTTGAGATAGATGCAAAGGTTTTTTCAAGAAAACACAAAAAAGTCTTTTTTTATGACAAAGTAAAATACAAAGTGTTTTGTAAAATCATGTCACAGTGGTAGCTGAGCAAGGATGAAAGGTTATTCCAAAGATTCCCTCTGTTGGGGCAATGGCAGCATGAGCTCTAGAGCCTAAAAACTCCACTGCTATGGAAAAATGCTCAGCTAAAAAGCCTGAAGAGTGAGAATGTGAGGCATCCTAAGCACATGTTGGTTTAACACAGATAGAGCAGATTGATAAATATCCATTATATCAAATTCTACTGTTCAAGAATATTCATTAATGTTTAGAACTGTGCTTCTCAGCACTTTCAGTTAGTGCTACTTCAACCAATGTAAGTATTGCTTTGTTACCACGTGTGGCTCCAAAGATAGAAAGTGGTTCATTTGGTGTGTGCTGTCACCACTAAGGCACACCTGATAGATACATGTCATACAAAATGTAGATGTTCCTGGGCTCAGGTCAGACTGAATTACTTTGTCATTTTTCAGACTGCTGTGGATATCTCCACAGATACATCTCTAGATTTAACAAAGAAATTTTGCTTTCACCCTTGTTTGCTTTGGCCCTTCTTTGCTTTTCTACTTCTCACGCGTCAGTGTTCTGACAAACTTTGGAAAACAAGATGAGGTGTGGACCCTCATATTTCAAGAGAGCTGTGAGTTCTGCAAGCACTTGAAATCTATTGAATCAGTGTAGAGTTTCATTGTATTTCCTTGCACAGTAGACCACTTTCAGACAGCTGAACGAAAGGTTCATTGTTAATAAAGATCCCATTCATCACTAATTTCAGAAAACATCTTTCCTAAAAGCTTCCTAAAAATGTAAAATCTGTTCCTAAAAGTAAAACTGAATTAAACAAGCATTGACCTGCATGCTTATATATTATATCCTTGAAACAATAAAGTTTTTAAACATATGAAGAAAGTATGTATATGTCCAAGATATATCTGACTTTTTCTGGTGCCTCATAACTTTGGAGCATATGGATAATTAAAAAATGTAGACTGTATACTTTTTTGAGTAAGAATAATGTGTGGATTTTATTGCAAATGGGAATGCGGAGGTAGTACTGTGGCCAATTAACTATTACTTGGCATGTCTTATTTACAACAGTCCAATCAGACATCTCCCCCTCGTGTAAATTGCCTGAATGTGCAGGGGTTTTTAGCAGTTTGCTGTCATGAGCTCTCTTGGGATTTGAAAGTTTTGATTCTTCTAGTAGAGTCCTGTGCCATCCGTGTGAATGAGGCCAACAAGAGCTCTTGCTGTCATTCTAATCTGAGAACAAGCTTCATTTCAGAAGACCACATTAGGTATTTAGAGGAGTAAACTTCATTTTCTAATGACTTGAAATTATTTTTCAAGAAAAAGGCAAAACCACAAGCTCTTCAACAAATTCCTGCCCAAAATATAGTGATAATCTCTCTTCTTTCCCATACAGAATGGGTCATTTGCATACGCTTGATGTTCAGAAGCTACTGAGGTTTTATTTGATGGACATAAAAGCCCTCAATAAAATAAAGGCCAATAATTGCTTGAGCAAAACTATATGTCTTTTATCGTGTCTCTGTTTTTCACATCTGTACCCTGGCTGATGAGCTTTTCCTGATTGAAGCTCGGTGGTTTCTCCTGCCTGTTTGCGAATTTACATCATGGCAGTTGCACATTCTCACTTCACTCATCGACAAGTTGTCATGCCAACTGTTTTCCTTTTTGTTTTCTCTGAAGAGCTTGTTCACGTGTCTGTATAACTGTTTTTAGAATAGGAATCTCCAGTTTCCCCTGCATGTGGGAATGGGACAGGTAGCAGAATTTCAGTCTCTCTCTTTAAAATAAATTAATAACTTTGGAAAGTTAAGTTGCATAAAAAAACCTTCTCTTTCCTTTCTGTGTCTTGTATTTTCATGTATGAAATTCTATTCGTAATGGTCACTGGCACTTCTGCTCTCCAAAACTAAGAAATCTGAATAGATGTCTTCAGGAAAAGCTCAATTATCTCACTTTTAATGTTTCCTCCCTAAGAAGAGACACTTGAATTGACCTTAACCTACTGGCCATGCCTTCACATTTGGTGCCTGGAGAAAGACAGCTTGTCCTGAGGCAGCTCTAGCAGTCATTCACAGGGCTTCCTTATTTTGTGGTTGTCCAAATCCTCAATAAACGTTTAACATAGAGAGAGTATCTTTTGTGGTTAGAATTTGCAGGCAGCCTTTATGGTTTTGGCCCTGGAAAGAAGCTGTTGGGATTTCTAAGGACTGTGAAGTTCCTTTAAGTATCTCTCTCTTCTTCCCTGCTCATTCACATTTTCTACAATATGTCTCAGATTTCCCAACTTCCTGTGGCAAGACCTTACAAACTGAAGGTTGAATGTTAACCTGCATGTTAAGGTGATATGGGAAAATGCTCCAGTGCTGTGAGGGACTGTGCTTTGAACGATGTTGTAGAGTCCATGTTGCCTTGAAGAGTGAGCAGCAGTATGAGCAAGTTGTGTTGCAGAGAATAGGCCAGGGTCAGGGCAGGCAGCTATGGGTTGTAGCTGCTTTCTCGGGTTCCTTGTGACAAAGCGAGGATATGAGGTCCAAATAATTTTCTTGAACTTGCTGCTTTCCCAAGGCTTTCTTAAAGGGAAAACATTCTTTTGTTTTTGCTCTTGTTGAGTACTTTTTAATTTCTCGTGCTTTGGACTGTTTTCTGTTACATGAAATATTTGAGAAATGCATGTGTGGGCCTTTCCAGTTATTTACTCTCATTATGAGGCAAATGCCACATCCTTAATGTGTATTGTGGGATTATTTTACGACCTGTAGATTTTAAGTGGCAATGGGAACTTCTTTAAAATAAAAAGACAAGATGATGCTGTAACACTGGTAAGCCACTACAGGTTAGACCTCTGTGTCAGTGGAGAACAACAGTTGCTCTGTGACTACAGGAGCTCCTTGTTTGTGTATGTTTCAAGGTATGAGTGGTATGAAGGAAGCTAATAAACAGAGACGGGAAGACTAGAGTTAGAAGGCAGATATCTAAACCGTTCTCTTTTTTTTCTGTTTAGGGATGAAGAAGCCAATTGTGAGGGTTGTTACCAGTTTCAGGCTGAAAAGTAATTTCAGACATTAACCAAAATAGTTTGGATGGTGGTGGGATTTTGTTGAGGTTTTGATATGGTAGCTTTAAGCATAACTCAGGCAGTTTGACCATTTGGGTTGCATGGCACTCCAGTACTGTTTGATGGAATATCAACATTGGATACTGTCCAGGGGTTGGCTGTCGACTTTGTATGATGGAATGGGTTTTGGAAACTGTTTGGAAATACATGTGTTTACTGGTCATCATGAGGCAGACCTCTTCAGTTTGCTGAATCTGAGGCAGTGTACTGACCGTCTCTCCAGCAGTGTTGCAGGACACAGTGCTGAGGAAAGTGGTGTGCATATCCTTAAACCTTGCATCCTTAAGAATTATTTAACACTTTAACAATGTCTGTGAAGGACTCAAAACTTGAAGTTCCATTTACTATGTCCTATTTGATTTACAGGGTATTTTTTCCCCACTGAGGTTACTGATCTGACAGTGCACATTTAGTTCTGTGGCTCAGATTTACATTTTTTTTAATTGAACATGTTTCATTGTGGGAGTGTGTTTTCTTTGTTCTCAACTTTTACCCCATAGAAGACATGAATTTCCCTAGAAATTGTACACACAAACATGTTTATGCTGTGGTGAAGGGCACCAGCTGGTGTGAAGTGAGCTCCTTTGTGAAGTGCTGCTGCTGCATTTCATTAGTGACTGGCACTCCTTTTGCTGTTCTGGTCAGAGTTTAGTAGCTGGGTCATGTGGGAGGTATTCTCTCATGTTATTTTTCTGATGAGATTAATGGGGATTTAGAATGAGGGCACTAACTCTATTTTTCATAGCACCCAGATTTTCACCCCTGTGTATATGTTTTGCCAGACGTCTAATAATACGTTTCAAACACATCTGTTAAGATGACATCAGATGGGAATTAGACTGTAACACAGTACCTAAAAAGGCAAATTTCTTAATTTCAGTTGACTAAAGGTCACAATTAGTTGTATTTTTTTTCTTCACTCCTTTTTTTTATGCTTTTTGAGAGTGTATTTTGTTTTAATATACTGCCTTTATGTCACAGAATCACAGAATGGAAGGGTTGGAAGGGACTTCTAGAGATCGTCTAGTCCCAACCCTTTGCTGAAAAAAGATCCACCTAGATCAGGTCACACAGGAATGTGTCCAGGTGGGTTTTGAAATCCTCCAGAGAAGGAGACTCCACATCCTCCCTGGGCAGCCTGTGCCAGGGCTCCCTCACCCTCACAGGAAAGAAATTTCTTCTCATGTTCACATGGAATTCCCTGTTCCAGCTTGTGCTGAAGTGTTGATAAGATCCCCTCTCAGCCTTTTCTCCTCCAGGATAAACAGCCCTGAGAGGCTCAGCTTTTCCTTTTGAGAGATGTTCCAGTCTCCTCATCATCTTGCAACTGACTTTTGGTAAAAGCTAGAGAACTGTATCTGGCTTTTGAGCCAGCAAGGTAGAGCCTTTTGATTGCATGGAGTTTATGTTTTGTTTAGACAGTTACTAAGCATGTGAGTAATCCTTGTATTTAAATCTCAGATTGTTATTTGCCTGAAAGTTTAACATTTGTGTTTATTAAGTGATTTCTGTTCTTTCTTTTTGTTTCAGACTTCATAATCAACAAAGAGATAAACAAGATTTCAGTGATACTACCAAACCAGAGAAACTAATGTATGAAGATCTTGAAGAATGCATTTCTTCTCTTGAATGTAAGTTTTAGAGAATTTTAGACAGGCTTTTTTAACACCTTAGGGCTTAACAGTTGTAAAAAAATTGATAGTTTGGCTGTAGTTGGAGAGAAAAAAAAACCCAAACCAGAGTAGATTTTCTTCTGAGTGTAATAACCCATTGATTTGGTTTTATGTAAAACATCTTGAACACTGTGTCCAGTTCTGGGCCCCAGACATGGAGGTGCTGGAGCATGTACAGAGGTGGGCAACGAAGCTGGTGAAGGGTCTGGAGAACAGGTCTGATTAGGAGCAGCTGAGCGAACTGGGGATGTTTAGTCTGGAGAAGAGGAGGCTGAGAGGAGACGTGATCACTCTCTACAACTATCTGAAGGGGAGTTGTAGTTAGGTGTGAGTCCATCTCTTCTCTCCAGTAAGAAATGATAGAGCACAAGGAAATGGGTTTGAGTTGCACCAGGGGAGGTTTAGATTGGACATGAGGAAGAACTTTTTCACCAAGAGGGTTATTAAGCATTAGAACGGGCTGCCCAGGGAGGTGATGGAGTCACCATCCCTAGAGATAGTCAAAAGACACATAGATGAGGCGCTGAGGGATATGGTTTAGTTTAGTGATGGGCCTGGCAGTGTGAGGTTAGTGGTTGGACTCGATGACCTTAAAAGTCCTTTTCCAACCATAACGATTCCATGATTCTGTGATATCTAGAATTTACTTTCCTAGGTGAAGCTGATAGGACTTCTTGTTGCTTTTGCTAAGGAGCTTGAAAACATTTTTATAACTTTTCTAGGCTAACAGTTTGACAGAAATGTTTTATGATGCTTTTCATCAATATTTCCTTTAAAATAATTTTTATTAAAGAGATTTGGGCCACCCTGAGAAGAGAGGCTGATGGATTTGGTCACCTTGTTTTCCTTTGTGCAACATATTTTGGTTCCATTGTAACGTGGAAAAGGAAAATGCTCGAAACCTTGATAATATTTGAAGGATGGGAAATTGTTATGTTTGAAGCCTTCACTAAATGCTTGGAAAAAATGGTCCTGTGTGTTTCAGGTTGGGTAGCCAGAGATAATGGCTACATCTGACTTTTTCTCCCTTTTTTTCTCATGAAATTGAGAGGATCATAGAAGTCAGCGTGCTTTGCACGTAGACAGTTAAGGAGTTGAGTGTCACAGCACGGATCACAGAGGAAAGAGGGTAGTTGTGTTTTTTCAAGTTGAGCCACATAGCACAGGGGAGTAGAAAATGTCATGTCAGATTTCTGAGCTAGCAGTGTCCATCCCGTGCCCTGAAGGAGCCAAGGATCCTAATCAAGAAACACTATGTGATCAAGTAATTAAGGATCGGTTCATGTGCATGGAAAGGATGAGCCAAGCTTGGACATGGAATTTTTCAGTGACCCGTATCTTGATTATGTAAAGAAATGAAAACATTTGGGTTTTCTGGTGTATATTTGTTCCTGAGTCTGGTTTGGCTTTGTAAACAGATGTGTTCCAGTAGCTAATTTCAAAACTAACAATTCTGTAATTAAAGCAGCAAGTTCCCAGTCCTCGGGGAGACGGTCAAGCTGAAGGGAAAATGCTCAATTAGTGCTGATATTCATGTGTTGTAATTCAGCCATTCCCACACTTTGTGTCCACGGCTGCGCTCCCCTATTGTAATTACAGAACAGTGAAGCCATTGTTCGCATTTCTTCTCCAGATGACAGGGACGTTGCAGAGCAGCCTGAGGGCCATGCCCTGCATCCATGGAAGGACACTGTGGAGCAGCCTGAGGGCCATGGCCTGTGTCCATCGTGGGACACTGTGGAGCAGCGTGAGGGCCATGCCCTGCATCCATCAAGGGACAGTGCGGAGCAGAGTGAGAGCAATGCCCTGCATCCATCAGGGGACACTGTGGAGCAGCCTGAGGGCCATGCCTTGCATCCATCGGGGGACACTGTGGAGCAGAGTAAGGACCATGCCCTGCACCCATTGGGAGATGTCACCAATGGGGACCCGGCGGTGGTGGCGGCCGCAGTGCCACCAGCAGTTGCTTCTCCACGGAGCTCACGTGAGTTTTTGGTTCAGCCACCAAAGTCAACACCCTCTGAAATGCCAAATAATGTATAAACCAAGAAGCCAAATGCTGTTGGGGTGGAAGAAGCTTTGTCCCACCCTGGTTTTGGTTATATTTGTTTTGAAGTTAAACGCTTTCGTCACCGTCCCAGCCCCTCATCCAGCTTCTGGACAGACGATTTTGGTCTTTTCCCTTTAGGATAATGATGAAATATTATTACTGCTCCTGATAGAAGACAGACTTGAAAGGTTTTGGTTTGGGGTATTTTTTTTTAGTGTGTGATGTACTGATATACTGGATTTTTTTAGTTTTCTTCACTCTGCTCACAAACTGTCGTATCACAATGCTGTTTTAATTCTTTGGGTAGCTGAGGATGGTTTCAGTGCTGCTTATGCTGCTTTTCTAATTGTTCTAGATAGAAGTACTGTGATTATTTTTATTTCAAAAAGAGCTTTCTAGCTCCTAACCATTCCCAATAATATAGTTTGCCCATCTAACTGCTATCTGAATACTGATCTATTTAGCTGTCTTTTAAATACTCTGCTCACATCAGCAGTGTGTCCTGCAATAGCTTTCAAAGGTTTTGTTCAAGTACTTTCCTTTCTTATATCCAACCATGTTGCAGAGAGGGAAAGAATGTAACACCATGAACTTTGGGGTAACAGAAATATAATGAGAAGACTCATGGATAGGACAGAGCAGTGCACAGAGATATTTGTCAACTCTCTGGCCTCTGCTTTGGCTCTACTGTTAAACTCTTAGCGAGTGATATCATCAGGTGAAAAACGTGCAGATACCTAAGAATAACTGTGGTATCTGTAGAAACAACATATCCTGTTGTTTTTCAATTACTGTTCATGTTATAGGGGAACCTGTTCCTTATTTGCATGCTACTGTAGTGGATGAGTGAACTACATAAATCAAACCACAGATGTTGTAATAATTTTTCACAGCGGTGCTGGATCAAAGACAGATGGAAGAACGGAATAGAGAAGTTGAGAAGAACTTGGAAGAAGAAAGGAAAGCCAGGGAAGAAAGGAGAGAGAGAGAACAACAGGAAGCTTTGGAAAGAGAGCAAAAAGAAGTGGAAAAGCTTAACAAAGAGGTGATGATTTAGTATCTTAATTTCTGACAGCAATGCAGCTTTGTAGTGCCTTGTATTTTAGGATTGCTCTGTGCTGCTTGGTTAAAAATAGATTTTATTCTTTAAGTAGTAGAAGCCAAGTTCTTTTATTAAACCAAAGAGTCTTGCCAGAATTTCTTGCAATGCCAAGTAACTTTTTCACTGGAAACAGATGCATTTTCTTCTGTGCTTCATGTAACTGGAAGGTACAGTTTTATGGCCAGAACTTAGAAGGCAGCTGTCCCCGCAGTCAGAACAAGCTGTACATTTGCTGTCTCTCTGAGACACCACCAGCACATGCTCATGTCCATCTGTTCGTTAGCTTGCGTCAGGGTATCCAAGGTACTGTCTTGGGTGTAGAAGTTATAAGGAGACCTTAAGGAGTTTGCTTAAATCCCTTGGAGCTAACGCAGCACACGTTGAAGTAGCGTTCTGGACTTGTAGGACCACAATGAAGCTTGGGTTTTGCTCCCTCCCATGACATCTTCCCCTTCCTACCCTCAAGCCTTGGTTCCTTTGATTCAGCGCAAAGGTTCTGCTCACACAAGCTCGTGCCCCACTTCACACCAGCAAAACAGGCCCTCGAGAAACCTTCACACCTGTGGCAGCTCTTCCTCTTCAGTTCCCATGTTGACATTGTTCGTAGAAGCCTCAGGCCCCACAGCACCTCAGACACCCTCCCAGGGAGGGTTAGTGTGGGATGCCTCAAACGTCACTCCCAATTGAAGCGGTAGCTTAATCTTTCATCCTAAGCTGCGTGTAGCAAGTTTAGTGCTGTTTAGCCTGGCATGTTTTAGTGAGGTGAACACAAAATGCTGCACATGCAGGTACAAAGCTATTTTTCTTGAGCTGATGGGTATTTATTTTTGATTGTGTTTCTTAAAGCAAATCCAAGACTTGACAAAAACAGAAGAAGAAAAAGAAGATGAGGAGGGGGTAAAATCCGAACACAGGAATTCTGGTGCTGAAGATAACAATGTAAAGGATCCTACCTCAAATCCATTAGAAAAATACATGAGAATTATTCAGCAGCGCAGAGAGCAGGAACTGGCAAACAAGGTGATTATTCTCAAAACTGGATCCCAAAAGTATTACTGAGTCTGTGTCTTGCGGAGCAAGCTTAGAATAGAAACAATACATTTTCTTCCTTTTTTTTTCTTCCCTTTATTCAGAGGCTTTATGTAACAACCTGCAGAGATGAGTGTTGGGATTTGTATTGCCAAATTCATAGAATATTCATAGAATGGTTTGGGTTAGGAGGGACCTTAAAGATCATCTTGTTCCAAGCCCCTCCCATGGGCAGGGACGCCTTCCACTAGACCAGGTTGTCCAAAGCCCCATCCAGCCTGATCTTGAACACTGCCAGGGATGGGGCATCCACAGTGCCTCTGTGCTGCCTGTTTCAGCACCTCCTCACCCTCACAGGGATGAACTTCTTCCTTACATCTAATTGAAACCTCCCCTCTTTCCAATTTGAAGCCATTACCCCTTGTTCTATCACAACATGGCCTTCTAAACAGTCTCTCTCCAGCTTTCTTGTAGCCCCATTTAGGTACTGGAAGGCTGCTATTCCAAAGGCAAAAAAGAAATCTTCAAATTAAAAAGCTTTTTGTTCTGGTGTCCTGTGAGAGGGGGTTTGGCACCTTGGTTTTTAGGTACTAGGACAGTATTTAAATGTCCTCAAGTTTTAGTTTAAACTGTGTTTGAATCTAGTCAGGTCAGTTTGTATTGCACTAACACATCTGATGATAGATTTAATTCTGTCAGAATGGAAGATCTGCCCTTAGGCAGCAGGTACGTGCACGAGTGAACATCCCTTTGGTGAAGGACTGCGGGAGGCTTTTGTTCAGACTTTGCTCAAACCCCGTCTTCCAAAGCACCGTTACTCTAGATGCAGGGAAGCCTTTGCAGAAGTAGGGTGGCTCCTCCAGAAGACTTTTTCTTTTCAGTTAGGTGCCTTAAACTGCAGACAGTATTATTAAAGTCTCTTAAACCCAGACTTAAGAACCAGTTACAGAAAGTGTATTTTCCTCTTGGTTGCCAGGATTCAAAAAAAGAAGAAGTAGGAGAAGCATCACTTACAGAGGGACTAATATCTAGTGAAAAGGATGACAGGTAAGGCTCATCTATCACTTTTAATCACTTCCGATGCTATTATTAATAAATAGTTACAGTAGGAATGATGGTGAAGGACATCTACCTGCCTTAGAAAGCAAAGTAAACCAGTAATCAAAAGCAAATGTATTTGAGGAAAATCAAGAATCCCTCCAGTTCTTTCACAGGCAAGTTGTGAACTGCACAGGATTTGGCTCTGGGAACTAGCTGTGGCCATGACAACTTAACTGCTGCTGTGCAGCATCTCAGTTCTTCCTTTGCAGTGGGCCGAAGTTGGAGAGATTCTTCTTGGTCATGGCCCTGTGAGGGTTTTTTGGTGCTGCGCCTTGCAGACTATCTGTTGTTAGCACTGAATGTAGCTTTGCTTTACCAGTAGCAGCAGGGACTTTGTTAAAAGTAGTTGATTTTTGATAAAAGTAGTAGAGATTTTGGCTGCCTCCACTGAGTTACTATGGCTGGGGCATTTCCTCTGCTTCTCTCCAGACGTGAATCAATATGGATATGCAGCTCTTAATTGCTTGAGAGGAAAAGCACTCAGCAACCCTCCATTAAATCTTTCACTTTATTTGAAACTGTAGAATTGAAAATATATCAAAGCAAAAAAATTATGGTACAGTTGAAAGAAGCAAAAGTTCACCCTACCCATAGTAATGATTCAGGACTATCGGTGTTTAAGTTAAAGTGCTGTTTTACACACCAGCCCTACCCTCCCTTTGCTTGGAATTGGGATCTGTGTCGTTTTCATTTCCCTGGGTAAGCACCACAGGAGCAGGTGGAGAGGCAGAGCTGCTGTTTGATAAATACGAGATGTGTCTGTCTGTTCAGGAAGGCCCAAATCCTCAGCCTTCAAGGCTTATTTCCTTCTGTTCACTGCAAGAGAACTGCAGCACAGGCAGTTTCTTACCTTAAATCTGAACTACAAATACTCAATTTAAAAGGAAAGTTAAGAAACTCCTTTGGACTGATGCCACTTTCTCTCCCTTCTTCCTCTCTAATGCAGCACTGCAGACATTTCTCATGGAGACACGGATGAAAGCTTCTGGTGAACAACAGCTACTGCTCTTCATCATTACTACTATTATTTTTTACAACAGCAGCGTTTTTAAAGCAGCTTTCTGTCTGTAAAAGTTGAGCCTGCAGGCTCCTTAATTAATAAATAAATTACTAAAGCTGATGGATGAGTGGAAGCTGTCTGATCCTTTCACCCAGGGCTATGTGTGTCCTGGAAGGGAGACCCAGGAGGCGGGGAGAGAAGGGAGGGACAAAGCCTGCAACAAAGTGGCTCTAGCTTGGTCAGGTATGTTGGCTTTGCTACTGAATCCCAATCAATCAATTAATAAATCAATCACTCATCGGTCACCTTTGACAGCTGACCCCACCCCCTTCCCCTCCAACAGCTGTGATGTAAAACTTCAGACCTCGCTGCCTGTTTTACAAGTGGGGTGTGTGTGGGGGAGCCATGACCATGTCAGTTTTGGGGAGCAATGTGCCAGACCCCACCTGCTGCCCCCCACATGGCTCTGGCACCAGAGGGAGGCAAACACTTGCTTTGAAAAGTTGCCTCATTTTGTGTGTGTGTGTGTCACCTCCTTGGTGTGAACCAACCCAGAACGGAGAGATTCAAATGAAAACGCTATTTAACTCATCTTTATTGAAGCTCTGGACGTTGTAGGTAGATGATAGGCAAGATCATGAAACTTTATTTACAGTACAAAATACAGTATTTCTGAATCACTGACGTAGCGGTGGGTGGCAGCACGGATTAACAACTCGCGCTGCCTTTCAGGCTGCTCGTCTTGCCCTAACTACAGGAACATGAAGCCAAGTTTGACAGACCTTAGGGGCAAAAGAAAAACGAAGCTCTGCCTTGAATTGTTGAAACACAACGTGTCAAAGAGAGACGTGACTGACTGACAGAAATCAGCTTTGCTTTTAGAAATTAAGCTACCAAAAAACAACGTGCTTTGGGGGCTACTCCGATTTTTGAGAACGCTGCTGGATTTGTCCCTTGCGGCGCTCCTGGCACTTAAAAGCGTTTCCGAGCGCCTCCTCCCGTTCGATGCCGGGACTGGGGGCTGCATTAAGTCTAAACCTGCGGGAGCGCTGCAGCCCCAGGGCCCCCCTCCCCGCACGGCCGGGCTGGATCCTACCGAGCAGAACGCATTTCGCCCCCCCGCCCCGGTACAGAGCGTCAAGCCCTGAGCTGCTCCGGGGCGGAGCGGCGGGAGGGCTGTTTGTTTGCAAATAAGCGTGTACACAAGTGTGGTCTATTATCTACAAATATTTATTTTTTTAAACACTTGGATATATAACTACAGGAAGCCCTTGGCGCTGATAGAAAATATTGATTCACTGTTAGGTTACAAAAAATTTATACATAGCAAAAATTTAACGCTCTTTACATAAAAATATTAGACTACTTAAACAAAACTTCAAAAAACTCCCAGTAAATAGCTACACTGAATTAGAAAAAAAAAAAAAAAAAAAAAAAGAATTAGGCTTTAAGACACTGCCTCCATTATTATTACCCTTAATGCAAACACTGGGCTAGAACATCACCTGCGTTGCTGTAGAAATGCCTCCTTCATGCAACAGGTACGAACATACACTAGGCTATTTTGTCATATTTGCTCTACATCGATCAACCTTCTTGCCCCTGTTTCGAAACTGTCAAATTCGACTTCAATATTTAACAAAAAGGAAAAAAAAAAAACAAAAGTCACCTCTGAAGGTAATTCCCACCCGCACCCCCCACCACCACCAAATCCCCCAAACCCGCCTTTTAATACTGACTTGAAGGAATTTGTGCTTCCCTTTATATTCAGCAAACAGTCAAAAACTATCAAAAAACCACACGTCAGCTTAACATGGGTATGACTCGAATACTGAATTTTTTGCAAACGACTGATGTATTTTTACTTTCTCCCCCCCCCCACCCCCAACATTTATTTTTATATATATCATATAGAACAAACACCAAATATACCGTCACTAATACACTCAAGATATCACTGAATGCTTCTGGAAAAAAAAAAAAAACAAACCAAAACAACCCAAAACATTAATTAGAAGGCAGACTTCTATGGGAAACGGCTTTTGAAAAATGGCACCAGTTTGTTTGTTGGTTTTTTTCTTTCTGAACACGACGTTGTTTTTTCTTAATCGTCTTCTAACCAATTTGTAAAAAGGAAAACACGTAAGCACTGACTAGAAATTTGCTAAGCACCAAGATAGGAGAAAGGTTGGACATCCTGGGTTCCGCTTTTATGGCTGTAATATTTATTGGTTGTGTTAAAAACCCCTGCGAACCTGGCTCACCCGCTCAGTTGGAATAGTCAGACCAGTGTCATTTTAATAAGGTAACACTTTGCACACACTTAAAATGTAGGATAATGGTCTCCTTGCCACTATATAAATGCAAAGACATTTATAGAAAATAAATATTAAGGCAAAGCTGACATTTATTTTCAAAGGAGAGGGGGATCATTATCCCGATGATCCGGGGGATGGGGGACCTACATTCCGTTAAATAGGTAATAAAAAGGTTAAAACTCGGGGCAGAACTCAGGCCCATCTGCTCAGCTGCTGCATCCTCAACGAGCCCAGACCGAGAGGGGAGCGCTCGCAGCCAGCCCCGCCGCAACCCCGGCACTGCTGCCACCATGCCCCGAGCTGATTGACTGGACTGACTGACTGACTCACAGCTGTCTGTCAGAACCTCTGCCTGGCCACGGGGTCGTTTGGTTTCTACAAGAGACTTAAACCAGGCGGTGTCCCACGTGCCTTTTGCTTAAGGTCTGTACAGAGAGCTGCTGCCCGCTGGCCGGGAGCGCCTGCCGGGGTTTTGCGCGGGACGTCACACTGTAGAGATAGAACGCATCAAATATTAAAACACCAAATGTCTCTTAAAGAAGAAGAATTTGGTCACTTATTGTGAAGTGTTGCCTTTTAAAATGCCTGGAATAAAACCTCCATTCTCTGTGTGAAAAAGGACGGAAGATTACCCGCGGGAAGGGTTTCCCTATGAAAGTGTTCCAGGAGTTGGAATGTGAAGCTTTTGCACTTCTCTCTAATTTTGTTTGGTAGACACACATCGGTACTGCAGAGCAGCTATTTGTTGATTTGTCAGAGCTACAGAACTCTTCTGCTGAATTACTGTGGCAAACATTTATGTGTAAGAATTGAGTTGCTCTTTTGACCGAGACTGGATATCCTGAAGCTCCTGCTCTTCTTTTGCTTTGATATCTTGGTAGGCCTGCATTTTGCTGGCATCCTTTAAGTAGGCCCAGTTAGAAGACAGTATCATGAGGAAGTGGATCTGGAAGAGAAGGGTGAGCATGATGGCTAGTGAGCATGTCAAGAGGCAAAGCAAGCTGCTAGTCAGATTAATAGACGCTCTTTACGGTAACGACCGAAGAAAAACAACAAACCGGTTAACTCTACGTTAATAAGCGTGTTCTGTTATTAAAACAAGCATGGGGGGGTGGGGGTGGAGGGGGCTATTTTCAAAGACCTTTAGAATTGGGCATGCCAGCACTTCAGTTGGTTATTCACAACTTAGAGGAAGTTAGTACAACAGTCACAAAATGAGCTACACAGTCCTACGGATCAATTAAAACACAGAACGGGGGGATGGGAGTGTGGGGAGGAGGGAAGCGGGGNGGGGGTGGGGGGTAGTTGGTGGGGGGGGGGAAAAAGGCTGTGTACGTGGCAACGGATGCGATCTGTAAACTACGAGGTGCTGAGAAGAACCCAGTTGCTACGGTGCCGGTGCTGATGAACGTCCAAGCCCCAAGTCCTGGGAATTCTTTTTTTTTTCCCCCCCAAAACAGGCAGCTGAGCACTCTTCCCCTCCCCCACGGAAAAAAAAGCCTGAAACTGTCGACAGTTTTATTTACGTGAGCAAAGGCTACATTAACATATCGAAAACTTGAAACAGCAAAACATTGAGTCCGAAAAAACTAAAGCAAAAGCATGCAGGTTGGGGGGAGGTTAAAGAAGTCTTCATCATATATTTTTTTAGAACTACTTTTTAAACTTCCGCCGTCCAACCTCAGGTGAAGAGTGTTTTTTTTTTTTTTCTCTCACGTGGAGCGACTGCCGCTTCCTTTTACCACAACTATTATTATTATCATCGTGTGGCTCTCTGTTTTCTCTAGCTTGTGCATCCATCTCTTCCCAACTTCTCGTCACCGTGCTTCATGCAACAACATCTACATCTGAAAACCCCGATTCCCTTCTCATGGTTTGGGGTTTGTTTTTTTTTGAACCCCGACAAGAGCGTTCAAAGGGTCTCTACCATCCATGCATGGTTTTGCTTCGGGTGCAGTCAGACTTAACAGTCGTGAGATCTGGCTACTGAGAAATCAGTTACTAAAAAGCGCAGGCCGTACAAGAACGGGAGCTACTTCTGGGCCGTTTCTTTTCTAGTTCAGGGTCCAAAAGAAAGAACGTGATTGTTTTACGCGGAGTTAACGCGAGGACAGATTCCCTTCCGCAGACAGCGGGATTTGGCCATTACTTAAAGATGAAGCTTTCCCATCCGTGCACTGGAAATGCAAAGCCAACTCGCTCAGCCTGCCTGGGCCTCCTGGTTTCTGCCAAAAGAGACCGGCACTGCTCTACTGTTCCTTTTCTTTTGTATCATCTAGATTTTGCATGCTCGGGGTGGGGGGTTGCGTTTGGCGTTCAGGATGAAGAGTAAATTAACAATTCCAACCCTGAACCGTTCCAGTATTTGTTTGGGAGGTGGCTCTTAGACAGCGAGCGGAGGCTTAGAGAAATGGGAAACATTTCTCTCCCCGCCCCGTCCCCTGTCAGCAGGACGCCAGGTAACACACCCTTACAAGTAACTGAATCCTCTCGACATGAAAAAATAGCCAGATCTCAACCACATCACAGTTCATATACAAGAAGTCATTTTTATTAATCTGATAGGCTAAACGGTGCTTACTGAAGCTATTTACAATTACTGTAACAAAATTCAAGACTTTTAGCCTAAGGGTGTCAGTGGTATCTCAAGCTACGCAACGCAGCTCTTTTACTGGGCTTAAGGCAATTTAGAATTTAGTGCAGCAATCTTCCCGACTCTTAAACTTCAAAACAGCATAGTTATATGTAGTAGCCATCATGTAGATCAGCTGGTGGAAGAGAACAAAATACAGGAGAGTAAGAAACAACAAGGTGACGGCTCAAGCCCGGTCGGGCAACTGTCGATACTTTTACAACAGGCGTTACACTCTTGAGCTTCCTCCGGGGTGAGGAACTCGTCGTTTATCCAGAGAGGGTGACCTGTGCACAGACCTAAGGCTTTTCCGACAGGGAACAGCGAGGGCAATGCCTGGAGCTGGCCAAGAGGAGGTTAGAAGAGGGGGCAGCGGGAGGAAATGAGCGAGGCACCGGTCAGACCGCCTGGCTCCAAGGTGAGGAAAAATGAGAGGCTGCAAGCGATGCATCAGAGAAACTACCACAACGGGAGGAAACGGGGAAAACGGGAGCAGGGGGTAGAAGTGTGCTTCTCAAAAGAACGTGCAAAGAATCTTATTCTAAGGACGAGGGGAGGTGGATTAAGATGACTTCTTAAAGCAAAAGCTCGGGACCTGCCAACCTGTAACAACCAAAGCACAGCAGCAGACAACGGCGATTGCAGCTCGCCCTCTCCTTGATGCCTGGCATCACTCTTATTTTTAAGACACGCAAAATTCAACCTTAAAGCAGCTTAAGCCTGGAAGGAACGTGTTAACGCAAGAAACAGCAACAAAAGCTACCCACCAGTGCAATGACGGTGGCACCAGCTCCAGCGCAAGCCACAATGAACAGGTGATAAGACATGTAGAACTAGAGGGGGAAAAAAAAACCCACACGTGAAAAACACTGAAGCAATTCGGGATGGTATCAAATGCACTTTGACCGTTCTAGAGAATAAGGATAACGGATGTGCCCATCTTTGGGGCAATGCATTCAAAGCTTTAGAAAATCAAACCACTCCAAAATAATTGCCACTTTTTGGATGGCCTAACAGAATCGTTTCGGCATTGCATTTAGAATCATAGAACGGTAGGGTTGGAAGGGAACTTTAGAGATCATCTACTCCAATCCCCCTGCAGAAGCAGGTCCACCTAGATCAGGTTGCATAGGAACATGTCCAGGTGGGTCTTAAAGACCTCCAAGGAAAGAGACTCCACACCCTCCCCAGGCAGCCTACTTAAATCCCTCTCTTTATATTGTTAGCACTCGTTTTTCTCCCAAACCCTAGTGCATCAAGTTATGTATTACACGGTGCCCAAGTGACTTTGTAGGCAAAAGCTGCGCATAGGTTACGCTTCCGTACCTCGTTCGTGTTGCAGATGTTCTCTAAGATCGGGCCGCAGGCTTTGCCAGGTACAGCATTCCAAGGGATAATACCTGAAACACCACAGCAAAGGAAAACACTAATTTTAGCAGTCAACACACGCTTTTTCTGTTCCTCTCTCATCTTTTCCACCCACTCGCCAGTTGCGTTCCCATTCCGGGCATCCGCGCGTTGACCAGCACAGCTCTGAGTTGGCTCCCTCGAGTCCTGCCTCTCCTCATACCGAGGCTCGCTGCCAAGGCATGTTCTCAGATGTGGTTTGCCCATATGGCAGCCAAATGGTTTGGTTGGTTTTTTGCACTTCGGGTCCAGTCACATACTGCCTACTCCCCCACTCAGCGCTGACTGAAAGGGATAATCTGCATCCCAGAGGTACTTGGCACCTTTTGGGATAGCACCTACTAGATTAAGTTCTACTTGAACGAGTAACTACTGTAACAAGAGTGTGAATATGAAGCTGGAGGGAAGAATTACAGGATTCATTCTGTTTCAGTTCCAATAGGTAGAAAAGCTTTAAGCGAATGCCGCTACAAGAAAACTCAGTGTGCTGCACCGCACGTAACTCCCAGTGACTTTTCTTACGTGATGATTGAAAACCTGAAAAGTCAACAGGATCTAGCAGATCTAAAAATAACTTAAACTTTTAGGCCTGTAATAGATGCAAAGCTTAAGCAAAAGCCGTCTGAAATGGGAGAAAACAACCAGTTTTGTCTCCATGGTAAAACTGGCATTTCAAACTCAAGCTGGTTGGAATTTGCAACTCTGTCGGGGCAGGTCATTGAAATTACCTCAGGATACTGTGGCTTTCCAAAAGATTTTATAGGATTCACTTTAAAACCAGCTTCTTCTCTGCAACTGCAATACACACTCGAAGCCCTTTAGCTACCTCTTCCACCCAAAAAATCATGAGGACAGTTCACTGACACAAGCTGCCTGCTAAGGAGCTGCTCCCTCCCGTCGCTCCTTGAAACGATTTTACTGGTGAGAGGAAGAGCACAGCCTCACATTTGCTGCTTGTACAGCTGCCAAACAGCAGGGGAAACAGCGAGGTGGAGGAGCACTATTCCCTGCACTCCAAGGCTCTGCTGCTGAGGAAGAAGTCTTCCCAGCCTCTTGCTGTCAGTTGCTGAAATAGGATGCAAACTTTTAACTGATTTGAGACTTCTTGCTTTTAAAAATGATTGCATCTTCTCTTCTCCTAATGGACTTACAGCCCACACGGGAAAGCAAACCCGAACTTTCTTCCCATCTCAACTCTGAATCCCTTTCCTGAGCTCTGAATGACTCAGTCCAAGGGAAGAAACATTCCTAGAAAACGGTAGCTAAAAGGAAACCAAAAGCAACGGTGACAAATGCTCTCCTGCACAAGGGAAACGGGAAAGATTAACTGCAGGGAAAATTCACCTTAAGGAATGAGTTACTTGAATAGCCTGACCCTCTTTTAAGCTATTGTCCCCGCTCCTCTGCTACCTGCACCCCCCTCAGACTTTTGTGAGTCATCGCTAAGCAGTCTTAATCCATTAAACAGTTAAGGTAGACCCTTGATTGCAGTTCTTTTGTCTTTTAACCAAAAGCAATTGTTAGGGCAAAGTTCAGATGTTAACTGCATATTTAAATGTAAAACCAGCTTTTTGAAAGGGAGGAATATATGCAAATATGGGTACAAATCCGGTTATCCATCTCTCAGCACTGTTTCCAAGAAGTTTATTTTGAGGCTGGTCTATTTTTAAACCTAATATCATAGTATTGGAAACCGCTACCGAATCCTTTTAGAGGAACGACTTCCCAGTTCAGTTAAATTGATTGCATCTGGAAAGAGATCAGTGCAATCTGAATTAATTAGAAAAGTAATGGCACGTTCAGAGACACGAGATGCTGCTTTTCGCATTTGGTTCGTTTGATAAAGCCGAGAGGAAATTACCGGAAGACACAGACCAAGGAGAAAAGGGTAGAAACACTTAATGGGGATTAAAATAAGTACCGTATTGCCTGATATCCACGCAGATCTGGTCCCCTGGAACTGTCACATTTGTCTGAAGAGATTTGATGACTTCGCAAGTTGACCATATGTTATAGAACATAAAGACAGGCACAGCAGAGAAGCCAAAGACCCCAAGCCAGGCCACTCCAAGCACATAGGTGAGGAAAACAAACTGGACAGAGAAAACACACACACTTCACGTTTATTCTTTGAAAAAGAGTACTTGCATTTTTTTTTTCTCCTTTAAAAAGGCTTCAAAGCAATCTTAAAGCATACTTTCCAGAAACCAAGTAATACAACATTCCATTTCTGAGCACAAATTAAGATCAGCATTCTTGTTGCTTACGAATAACTTTGGGGGTTTAAGCGCTAGTGAGAAATAAGTCAGACATTTCCTTTTCCCTCGGCCTGCTTGAGTAACCAGCTTGACCTCCTGAAAGAACAATCCATTAGTGTCTCAAGATTCTCAGCTAAGCAGGGAAAACAGTTGTAGGCTAAAATTGATTTCTATCAATTTAAAGAGGGCTTGGGTTTGGTTTTTAAATTAACTGTACCATAACAGCATTTATGTACAAGTTGCAAACCAAAACAATAGAATGAATCTCTGTCCACAGAGTCTTCCCGTGCTCCCCAATTTGCTGAGATGAGTTTCAAATGTAACATCAGAGAATATCTGTTTTTGAAAACATACCACCACTGTTAGAGCAGGTCAGAGAGATTCAGTTGACTGATCCCCATTGCTAAGAAGAAAATAAGTTATTTCCTCTTAGAGAATTGAGATTTGCTGATTTGGGTTTGCTCTTTTTGATTAAAAAAAAAGTCACCAGGTGCCTTTTCTTTGGTAAGATTGTAAGGTATGTCAGTCACTGCTTTGGAAATCTCCAGCATCTCTCTCCCACTGGATCTCTTCCAATTTCCCCTCTCCTTCTAACGTTTATGTTGAAACAAGAGCTCTGACATCAGTTCCTAGCTCCTTCCTGGTAAGACGAGGATTTGGATCCTACTTGGAAAGCTGTACTATCTTGTGTGTTTCCCCTCTTGCTGTTACTTCAACCGTAGGTGGACTAGAAAGGCTTTACTTCCAGGAAATCACAGATGCTGTACTATCATACTTGCAACTTGTGTGCCAGAGAAGAACAGTAAGGATGGGAAAGTCCTTGGAGCGGGGAGGTGGCCTCAGCCTGACCCAGAACTGAGGGACTGAACTAAGGCTGCAGTAGTGGAAGTTTACAACTGTTGCAAACGTTACAGCAAAGGTTGAGGGAGGTTTTACAGTCAACAAAGGTTGTGTAGGTGCTTCCAAACCTAAGGCCCATAAAAAACCCAAGTTGGCCTTTCATTTATACAGAACTGAACTGAAATACCCTATTTTGTATTAGCTAGTGCCACACACCAGCCGTGTACATTTTACATGAGAGCTGAGAATTCTCTCTTTGGATTTTGGTAAGGAGCAAGTGGACCTGTTTAATGAAAGGATTCCAACAGATATGCTGTACAGAAAATGTGAGCTTGTGTATGTGCAAGTGGAAGTGTGCACCAGAGGAAGTACACAATGCCTTTAGCTCCTAAAATAGCCACTCGCTCTCACATTTAATGCGGTAACTGTGGGAAATGTCTATTCTGCACTAGCACAGCCAACACAAATAGTTTAGGGAAGCTGGAAGTCTGTCTTCTGTAATAGCCTTATGCAAGATGGAAGGGAATGGCTTTCAGGACTTTGCTCAGTAACGTAACAGAGGAAGAAGTAAAGGAGCTCTGGATCAAAGAGGCAAAAAAACCCCAAACATGTCTGTATGTTCAAAAGCCTGCTGTCCATACCCAGCTGCAGGCACTAATTTTGTTAAGCTATTACACCTCCTCACAAACCTTGTTTGAACCCTGGTATTTGAATCACCTCTACCACTACATAGGGGCATGCAGGCATTTTTACACCACAATTGTCACCACCAAATGTTGATGTATCTCACCAGAGCTTCAAGCTGCTTCTCGGCTACTAAATTCTCTCCTTCGCTGTGCAGACAAATATGGGCAAACATAACAACACCTTCTGCTGTTGCATTTCCACGTGTCACACTGCTGCTTGTACAAGCAGGTGACAATCGTGTGCCTGCAAACGCACAAGCTATGTCTGCCCTGAGATGCACGTATGGGTGTGCTTCCACTTTGTTTTTAATCTTTCGAAAACGCTTAGTTTTGGTCATAAGTGAAGAGCACACTCACTAAAAAAGAGCAAGCAAACAGTTGCTTATCTGGGAAATGATCTCAGATGTCTTCTTTGAAAAGTTCAGTAAGTATCCAACAGCACAGTGGAAAATTGCGAACCCTCTTGAAAATAAACACGCATCTCTTTTGTATTTGACCAGCTGAAAGTACATGTTTTTTAAGTACAGGATATAGATTGTGTATTAAAATTCAAGAATCACATCAAAAGCCTCTTCTCTTTTCACCCACACTTTCCCGTGGGCGATCTGTCATACTGCTTAGCTTCCTCCATAGCTATGAGCTTTGAATTCAGATTTTCAGAAATAGCTTTGAAATCCTGTCTCAGAAACACAGTTATGTTTCTCCTCTTACAGAATGTGCCCTGGGGGGGCAACGTGGGTGAGAATCTGCAGTTTTATTTTTAGTTAAAACTTTGTTTTAAATTTCCTTCTAATACAGAAGTGTACTTAAGGGAAGATGGCTCGTAACTTTAAGGCTTTCAGTGTTTCAGCTTTGCAAAAAAGAAGCTCCCTGTTATATCTATATGCCTTTTGCCATCTGCAAAAGCAATATAGCAAGGCTTGATTTCAACTGCAAAGATGTTGTGAAACTTCACTCCTCATTGCTTGTCTGAAGGACCCATACATCCTCAAGCAGAATCGACTATGGAAGTCAGAGGCATTACAGTTTGTTATTTAAACAGCGCTGCAGGCCATAGCCATTTTGCAGCCTGCCTTTAAACCCCACTAGTGTGCTCCATGTTTAATAGCATAGATTTCGTCTCACGTCGAGTGTTTTAAAACTCGCAACCTGCATCGACTCAGTTTAGACCCGTGCATTCAGCTGTGTGACGGGGTGCCCACAGCAGCACCCTGACAGCCCATCAACAGGGTTTGGATTAGATCAAGCATCCTCCAAGTTCCAAGAAGGACCAGCAACAGAGACTGACTCTGACCACCCATTAAGGAGCTAAACAAAGAAGGCAGCAATGTATTGCTGTTCAAAGACACGGGAGTCAAACCAAGGCCAATGGGACTCGGCGAGTGAACACGACTATTCCCATTTCTGCTGCTACTCACCATTCCACTGATGCAGCGGCCACAGGCTGTTGTTTTGAACTCGCCATGCAGCTCCTTCACAGCACTTGTTGTATAAAAACCTTCTGCCAAAAGGATTATTCCATACAAGAAGAAAAATGATGCAATGCCATAAATTACATACTGCATCAGCTGTATCCTAAAATGGAAAAGAAGAGAGATGTAATCAGATTTCAGTCCTAGAAGAACAAAGTCAGCCCTCCCAAATCATAATAGGTAGGAGATAACTCCTCTTCTAGAAATAGAGCGTGAGGCTCATTAATGCATGCTAAGAAAGCAGGCTGCAGGAGAGCACTGGTTTGACACTCCCGCTTCTACAGGTGAGTAACAGTGACGTGCAACGCTCTTGCATCTGCTTGACCATCCCCTCTCTGTGTTGCAGTTCTTACCCTCACTGGAACTAGACACCAACTCAGGGAGTGTTTGACAGGGGACAACATAGGACTTTAAAGTGATAAAGCCTCGAGCTGAACTACTGGCTGAACTGCCAGGCTTTGTGGTGATTCCTTTGGCTTAGGGAAGGGAAGCAGTCCCTGAAATTCACTGTTTCTGCTTGTAAAACCCAGTGAATGTGTGTCTGCAAAAATCTGCAAATTCAGTGATACTTCTCTGATACAAAACTCAGAAAACATGCAGTGGATTCTCCTGAGGAGGAATGGTTTCCACTACAGCCTAGGAGGGTACTTCCAAGTGAAGTGCCTTAAGTCACAGAAGTGTTGAGCTCCCCAAAATGCAATTAAATTTTAAAAAATGAAGAAAAAAAAGAGTAAATGCTTCTACTTCAGGTGCTCCAGAACTGCCCACACAAAGAAAATCGCAGCGCACATGACATAGGCACTTCCCTCAGATATCATTTGAGAAGGGTCTCGATTCCTTAAAAGTCTACCCTCTGCAGTGACACCCGTATGGAATTTTTACTCTGGCTAGAATAGGTAAATGGAAATAATAATTTCTCAACATTACCAATCAGGCTCAGTATCTGAACCTGTTTGTTTTGGAGGAAGCTAACACCGTATCTTTCATGCAACATTTCTTCTGATCTCCAAAAACCACATATTGTTACCAGTGTAACTTCTCCAGAACTTACACCTTCTTACAAGTAATTTCATTGTTGGGGTAGTTATGAAGCTATTCACAGAACAGAGAGATCAATCTGGTATATCCATACTGTCAGTTTTCTAAGGATAAATACATTTTTCCTTAAATGTCTTTTTTTTTTTTAATTCTTACCATTCTCTGCTAGCATATATCTTCAGGGAGCATTTGTATGTATTACCTTAAAGAAAACTGATTACGACCATTTATATAGTTAAAAGTTATCCAGACAGATAGCACAGCCCTTGCATCAAAATAGCATATTGCTCATTTGAAATTTTATGTGGGAAGTGTTATGTTTATTTTCCAAATTGATTAAAAATACCGGGATAAATCTGTTGCACCTGTGCTGTAAAGCATGAAGAAATTAAGCCAGTGTTTGAGAGAACAGAAGAATTCATTTCAACATCGTTAATAGTCTAGGAGGAACTCAATGAATGTTACCAGAAATTAGGAACATGAAACTTGGTTAAAAATGTACTCCACAAAGGCTACCCTACTAATATTTTTTTCCACTTCTTTTACATCTCTTTGGCCTTACATTTTCTGTCCCTTTCTAGCACCTCCCTCACCTTGTTAGATATCCACAGAGCCTAACAATTGCACATGTCCCCAGTTGCTGATGCTGACTTGACAAGAACTGCTGCCATCAGTTTTTCAAAACTTAAAACTTGTTGCTTATTCTGGCTACTTGGGCAACTTATGCTCAAATACAATGTCTGATACAAGCACAAGGACATTTTGTTAGTCCCTCACTGAAGAACAGCTGCTCAGTTTCTTGCTAAATTTTCTGGGTAACTACAGAGCCCCTGTGGCTCACACACACACTGGAGCTGGGGACGCGGTGCCCAACCACAGCCGAGTCCCATACATGGGACCCTGGTGGGGTGCAGTGCAAGAAACACATGGCAGGTCAGGGCACTGGGGATCTTGCAAGTGGGTGAAGGTACAAAACGGTGCTGTGGGTCTGATCCATGCCAGTGCTTCCAGGGGGAGAGCAAGGGGCTAGCTGTGGGAAGGCTCAGGCTGAGTGCATGGGATTTGGCCCACAGGCATGTGCGCTTCCTTCACAGACACGCGTGGCCTGCACAGGGACCCCTGCCCATGGTCCTTGGGTGGCCTTCAGCAGGTTTCGGCTGCCCTTCCCTCACGCCACCTCTCTGCTTCACAATGGGAGGTCTCTCTCCAGGGGCCTGTGGCCAGTAAGCAGTAGGCAGGACATCGAACCCATAGACAACCAGCAGCCCAATGCATCCTCACTGCTGCCAGACAAAAGCCTTCCCAAAGCCTGTCAGTCCTTGCCAGAGGGGCAGCAGAAGGCCTGGCATGTTTGGCCCACCAGCTCACAGCCTGGGACGCACATCAACCTCAGAGCCAAGGAGAACCAGAGGCTCGCACTGGCATGGCTGAGCGTGGGCCCTGACACAGGGCCTCCCTCTGGTGTCATGGAGAAGCCTCAGCAACATCAAAGCCCTGAATATTTAACCAGGGATTAGTTCCAAAGGCTACTCTTGCAGAGACTAACATTTAAGCTCTTTCCAGTCTCTTCTCTCTCTTTTTTCTCATTTGTACAATACCAGTCCACCTTCTTCTGAGGAAAGGTGGACTGAACAACACTTCCTCATTATTCCTGTCATCCCTTGAAACTTTTTGTCATCAATAAACACTAAATCTACCCATTTTCAGATTAAAATGGTTAGCCCTTGTTCTGTTGCCAGAGGCCCTGGTGAAAAGTGTTTCTCCATCATTCCTTTAAGTTCCCTTTAGATATCAAAAGGCCGCAATAATGTCTCCCTGGAGCCTTCTCCAGGTTGACTGACTCCAAATCCTCTCAGCCTGTCTTCACACAAGAGCTATTCCATCCCACTGATCATTTTCATGGCCTCCCTCTGGACCCACTCTAACAGGTCCATGTCTTTCCCAGAGCTGGATGCAAGACTCCAGATGGGGTCCCAGAAGAGTGGAGTAGAGGATACGGTTGGCTTTCTGGGCTGCAAGCATGCATTGTTAGCTCATCCAATTTTTCATCCACCAGTACTCCCAAGTCTTCCACAGGGTTGCTCTAACTCCCCTCATCCCCTAGCCTGTACTGATGTTGGGCATTGCCCCAGTCCAAGTGCAGGACCTTGCACTTGGCCTTGTTGAACTTCATGAGGTTCGCTGGGGCCCACTCCTCAAGGCTGTCAAGGTGTCTCTGGATGGCATCCCTTCTCTTCAGTGAACTAACTACACCAGTCAGCTTCGCGTCATCTGCACACCTGGTGAGGGTGCACTCAATCCCACTGACTATGGCACTGGTGAAGACGTTAAATAGTGTTGGTCCCTACATAAACAGGTTAAGCCAGATATACAGTGGTTCTTTGTGTGTGAACACCAAAAAAAACCAGAGCACTGCTAGACAAACAAGCAACCTAATACTTGGGGATGGAGACTGAGGTTTGAATCCATCTCTGCTCATTTAGCATGGAGATGTTATGAGGAATAATGGAAATTGGAGGCATACTTACACTTCACTCAGCAAAGCATGGTCACTGGCAGTCGTGGAGAAATGCTGCTCGAGGATAGACACAGTTCCTGTGAGTGCCACATGGCCACAGCCACAAAACAACGCTACCCCCGAGAAGCAGAGAATGGTTGCCACGAGCGAAGCATATGGCACTCCTCCTAGGCACTTAATGCAACATTCAAAGCAACCTAAGCAGAAGAGAGAAAGCAAAAGAAACGTTATGAGCAAAAAAGCAAATTATGAGGAAGAGAATATTCATCCTCCGCTTGGTAAAAGCCACAGAAACTAAAAGGTCCACACATTGACATGCTAAGCAAAAATCTATAGGTGGTGCAAGACAGCATCACCCGCTAAAGCAGTGACCTGCAGATCTGTTGGTATGGACTCAAAGCCCAGAAAATGGGCTGAGTGCTCCTGTCTTTACAGAATCAAGAGAAGATCGATAAGACAGACTATGAAATGGAAAAAGGAAAAAAAAAACCCAAACCACTCCACTTGTCTGAAGCGACCCATTGTGATTCAGCTGCTCGTATAGAGCTCGCCACATTTCAGCATTACTATAACAGCAGAAACACTGGCTATGCTGGAACCATTCAGGAAGACAAAAAAAAAAGCAAATACTCGAGACAATGAAGTCTTGAGAAAAAGCAAGAGACACTTTGCACTGTCATTGCAAGAGGAACGTATTTAATCCCGCAAAACTCAACTACCCTACACTCTCCCATGGCTCCCAAGTATCTTTCTGTATAAATTCATATAAGGTTTTAAGGATACAGGTATTTTACCAACAGAAGAACTAAATAGGGGCCAAAGAGTAGTAACTTTTTTTTACAGCGGTGAGATGGAGCTGTATTCCACAGACAATACATTTCCAGCTTCATAGGATACGCTGGATTTACAGCGATTCCTGAATACTGTCTGCAGTAGCATAATCGTAGTCTTAATGAAATGTATCATTTAAGCAGTCTGAGTTAACAAAACATCCCCCTGCCCCCCCAATAAGTGCTGTGTTCTCCAAACACTGTAATAAGGAGGTTGCAGTTGAATTGCCAGGTTCCGCCAGACCGCGTGGCCTGAAAACCCATCTGCCTGCAGAGCTGGGAAACGTAAATCAGAAACAAGCGCAGCTTTTAACTGCTCTATAATGGTAATGGCAATCCATACCAATTCATTACTTCAGGGTGATGGCATTAAGCTGTCTCCATTAATGTGCATTTCATACAACTGCGCAAAGCACAAGCCATTAAGACAACGCTTAATGGAGCGGCCAGCGTGGCACGTTGCAGGAGCAGCCCCGCTGCTACTAGGGGAAGGCGCTCAATGGACGAAGCGTTTGGAGGCAAGCAGACAGCTGGCAAACGCGTGCTTCGCATCTTCCCACCCCAAAAACTCCTTGCAAAGATCAGCAAGTCTCCATCCGCCACGCAAGGCAAGGTTATTTTTATTCCCCTCCCCTTCCCACTAACGAAGGAGTTGCAGAGCAGGCACTTCTGTTTGGTGCTGAGGAATAATATGCATCCAGTAATTGAAAGCTTTCGCATTTCCGAAGTGGGAAACTCTCTTCTTTTAGAGACTCACTAGGCAAGTGGCCCTAGTCAGGCTTAGGCAACTATCACCAGCAAAATGACTTATGAAATGCCACTTTGCTAACTGCAGACAAGGTTTAATTGTACAGAAACAAGCCTGGGAAGCTTTTATATAGTCAAGCCCACAGCTGGAGTCCACTCAGTAGGAGCTATCTTCATGACAAAAATACTGCTGAATGAACAAACATTGCAGCTCAGCAGTGACAGGGCAAACAAAATCCAAATACATGCTATCAGGGGAAATCACCTCTGGTTTTCATCTTATCACAGAAGGGCAGAATCAAGTCCAGACACCAGACCTCGCAGAGCGATCCTCTGCTTCGGGGCCTGAATTCAGCTCACAAGCCACACACCAGACGCAATGGCAGGCGTACACATGAGGCTGGCTCGCCTCCGCAGCATCTGCTCCTGGGTCAGGCCCAAACCTCCAACAGTTAATCCAAGAAACACTTGCACCTGGCACAGGATTAGCAGTGAAGGATTATCCAAGAGCAACCATGCTCTGATACAGCGGGCAAAGCTCAACACACACACACGGCCTCAGCCCGGCACAAAACGAAGGGTCTTTTGGGCTGCACTCACAAAAGAGGTGACTAAACATTAGATCACTGCTTGTTGTGGAGGAGGCCAGTCATCTAATCACGCTGATCCACAGATCACTTTGTAGGAGGATCCGGTCAGAGATAGGAAATGAAAACAGCTGGAAGCAAAGCCAAGGGAGTGATGAGGTTTGTTGGTTTCAGAAAATGGGGGCCGCCTGCTTGACAAAACTCTAAAAATCCATATAGATTCAAGGTTGACAATTAACTCCTCGCAACTTAGGTAGCTGTTCTTGTGGGACCCTACACCACACAGTTGGTTTTCCACATCACCACCAGAACAGTTTCTCCTGGAAAGTTTGTTGGACTCCTTAGCCAAACACCTGGTGATATCTGCCACTAACCCACACATCCTTGAACAGAAGCTGGCAGTGGCAAATACCCTCTCACTTCCCAGGGACTGGCAGCTGCACTAGCATCTTTGTAGCCAGACTCTTTATGTCTTCCTCTACAGGCTATAAAGTAAAAAGGCACCACAATGTTTGAGTGGCCTTTGTTTAATCAGTACAGACCATGGCTAAAGGACACCCTAAGGGGCATCTAAAGCAACCACACTATGTTAAGTGAGGCAGAGAAAACCTCCCAAAATGTGGATAGAACTGCAGAAACTACTTGTCCTTGTACCAAGATCAAAGCAGGAAACAGAGGGACCTAATTTTGTAGGGAAATGGTGCGTTGCCAGTTTGCAAATGTAGGAAGCATCCCAAACCAGCACATTTCCAAGAGACAGCATCCATCCATATGTAGTCATTCTGCACTCAAACTGACAGCAGAGCTGCACAGACTCCTGCCAGAGGGTAACTAACTGCAGGACACGACCTCATCACGGTGCTGAGGCTGCCAGACCCCCACAGATCCCACAGTGAACACTCTCTGCGAGCAGCTGAAATCCATGCCCGGCCCGAGCGATATAGCTGGTTTTATAATTTTGTTTTAAAGCGAGCCTAAAACTGTACTGCCAAGGGCTGCTTTCAAAAGCAGCTATAAATTTGAAGCTCATCAAGCACTAAGATACCCTCACCAAGTTTCCCAAGCAAGCACTGAAGCAAATCAGAGGGTTTCTGAAGAAAACAAAAGCTTTCCAGGAAACCTGCTTTATAATCTGTCTCTCTAAACCCAAGTCAGCAAATACCTTCATACAGTACACCCGTGATGATGTTTGCCTAGTTCACATTCAGAGAACAATTTGCTAAGGCACTGACGACAACCGCAGGCTGAAGGCCCGTGAACCCAACTTGACAAAAATAAGTCATTTTAAAATAAGTTTGTTTGGAATTTTCTGTTAGTTTTTACTTTCCATATGGCCAATACGCTGAACTTTTCAGCTATATATCCACTTCCAACACAACAGTATAACTTAACTTAAATGTGAAACTGTACAGCACAAACACACATCACTGCATCCCCCCTTTCAATGGCCATTTTGTGCAAGGCATCACTAGAACCTTTTGTGCAACTCAGCAGAATAAAAACATTTTTTGTCCTCAGGCTGGCGAGCAGCAGTTGCCATGGAGGCAGGTTAATAACAGCCCAATGATTTGCCCAGAGCTGCCTGTGATCTTGGCTACAGATTTAACACACTCTCCGAAGGAGGCCAGCTAAAACAAGGACTGAGATTATTCTCTAGGGAATGAATGCTACTGAACACACACACACATACAAATATTCTTGCTAAAGGACAAAAATAAAGAGAAGAGAAAAAACAGGAACCGGCTATTCTTTTAATCTCCTGGAAACTATCAGTCACAGGAAATTGGTAAAGGATGATCCAACATATGTACACAAATTGGCACTTGGCTGCTTAATGTATGAAGAACAATTATACAATCTATCCATCCAGCAGGGTACGGGCTATGGCATATATGCAAGGGCTTAGCCTTTCAGTGTCCCTTGTGAAATGGCAATTGTATGGCTAAACCTCCTTTGGTACTTAAAGTATGGCTATAAGATTAGAATTGAGAAAAGCAAGGTAATGCAGAATTAATGGAAAGTGATCTTAAAAAAAAGAACAACCTAAAGGAACTGAAATTCTCAGGCTCTAACTCATCCTACAAAGGTCAAGAGTGGAACAACAAAATCTGTGTTTCAGAAACAACAAAAGACAACACAATGGGATCAAGTAAGTGTCTTGACTGCTCCCAGAGCGAGCTCTGGGAAGTCAGCACATCAGCCCTTGAAGCCCAGGCTTGAAAAGCTGAGACAGACACATGTCCACAAAGCTGTCCCTCAAAGCAAAGCATAGAAAATATGATGTAAGGAAAACAGTGCTTGCCCCTCCTGGACAGAAAACCAGCCTGTCCCCTGTCCCAGGCTCCTCCAATGTTGAACTATTGCCTCGCTGCATCTCAGGTACAAACCATTGATCCTACAGTCGAGGTCACTATGGAACAAAAAAAATCCAAGAACACAGAAAACCTGAAGGGAGATTTGAAAAGCTCTTCGTTTCAGGGAGCTAAATCTCCAGGCTCCAGTAGCCCTTTTCTGCGTTAGTTCCCACTCTCCTTTCCTTACAAGTGTTGTTCCTTCCCCTCCCATAAACCTGTAATGCTGTTCTGAAAGGTGAAGCAGTAGGTACCATTTTTTTTCCTCATCACTCACTCACTTCCTCTAATTGTGTAATGCATTTTTAGAAATCCTGCCATGTTAGACAACTGTTCAGTTACTATGTGGTACAAATTACACAGCATGTGCCACCACCGAGCCATGATCTCTGTTGGCTTCATCACTACAGCTCAGGGAGCACGTGTGGAGGAACTGTTTTAACGAGAAAGTTGCAAAAGACCCAAGGAAAGAAAAAGCACCGGAAAAATGTCTTAAGTGAAAGCACTAGATAACATCTGAAATGCATCCACCACATGTAAGTCAGGCTCATTGTTCCACACCCACAGAGCCTGGTCTTGGGAGCATTACTCCCAGTGCACAAATGAATGTAAGAGGAGAACTTAATACTTTGTATTCACCTGTCATTTCCCCAGTGCTCAAGATTACCTAGCACCAAGGATGCATAATACCTAAACTGGATCTCAGCCAGTCTCAAAGTGAATTTTATGTCAACAATAGCAAAAGTCAATTTTACTTTCTATCACTGCCCTGGTTTTGGTTAGGACAGGCTTAAACCACAGCAACCATGAACTGTAACTTTTTAAATGTCCATTCTGAATGGCTTCTGCATGGTAGGATGTACATTTTCATTGATAGCTATGGGGGAAGCGGTGAGGGATGTGGGAATACACTAATATCTCAGAGGTAAAAATGGAGAATTTGCCTCCTTCTTTCCTGTGTGAGAATAAGCTGGTACTTGTCAGAAAGGTAACTTTACTTCTCACATCTGTCATCCACATCAGCAGCCAACAATCAGCAGCAACAGTACAACAAAAAAAAACCATTTAATCTTACTAAGGTATCTTTAAAGCTGGTGACAAATTTCTCTCCACACTTTAATGAGGGCACTAAAAGTACATTAAACAGACTAAATGAGTGATGAGCTCAAACAGAGAAGATCCTTTTTCCTCCCACAAAACCCTCAAAGCTCTTCCACAAAAAAACTTTCTTTCAAGTTCAGTCTTTCCTAATTTTGTCTTTTTGCCCTCCCCACATCAGAAGTAGTAAAATTAACTTCTGCTGAAAATGATCTCTTCATGAGAGCCAAAAGACTTAATGGGAGGGTACTTTAGTCTAGCCAGATCAATAATCTCCCCTCTGCATTCGCACTCCTCTCTTGCAGAGCTGTTGAATCAATAAATACTCCTTCCTAGCCAGCACAGTATCTGTGATGGAGAGGACATAACCTTTGGAGACCACGGCCATCAGGGCTGCCACAAAGGATCCGACCTGAAATCCACCCAGACCACCACTCTCGTCCTTCATAGGGACTAGCACAAGTTGCTTAATTCAAGTGAAACCCAGTGAGATCTGGGGTAGTCTGATCCATCCAGTAAATCCCATCCCCATCTCCACTATTTAAGAGCTACGTGAAGAACAAGTGGCTCCCTTCTGAAGATTATCAGCATTAACTGCAACTTCTCCAGATATCCTTGATACATGCCTGAGATTTTCGGTTTCAGCACTTTGATACAGCTAGTTCCTCACTTCTGAGAAGGTATTTATTCTGTGTTATCAGTTTTAAGCCTGCCATCTTTAAACTTAATTAAATACTTCCATATATTCTTGTGCAGCAGAGAACTAAAAATCCTTGCTCAAGCCTCTCATGCTGGAATAGGCACAGAGAAACCTGAAGAACTGGTGTACACAAAAAAAGCAGCATCTTGCAGTCTGGAAGCACCATTAGCAGACTCTTTTTAAAACCCACAAGGCACCAAGTATCTCTGTGGTACTGTATGAGTAATGATAATAAGCTGCTCCTCAATATCCCAGCAAAACTAGAGTAAGCATAAGCTTAAAATCAAGCACATTGTTTTCTAACATGATTAAACAGAAAAAAACACTCTAAAAAACCCAAAGACCCTTGCAGATGTTATCTATGTTCATTAACAGCAAAAGCTAAATTCTTTTCTTTTCACTGAAGATGACATGATGTTCAAGGTTGGTAAACAGGCTGTTTTACCAAGGCAAGATTTGTCTCTTCTGGTTGCTGTTAAACAACACAGAGAAGACTCTAAGAACAGACATCAGTAAATATAATTTTTTCTTCAAATCTCAGGCCCAAACCAGTACTTCTTATAGAAAATAAAGGTTGCATTCCCACTGCAAAAATCAAACCTATTTTGTAAGAGGACAGATGATCGGAGTAGTCTTTTACAGGCCTGATCTCATTTATCCCCTTCAAATTTATTGAAATACACATATTCCCCATCCATACCATTCTCAGTCTCTGCAAGGCTCATTAAGCTCACAGGTGTTCTGAAGGCATCTTTTTCAGACAGAGCAATCTATACAACACGAATCCCTACGTCCGTGCTCACTGCAAGTGCCCATCCCAGGCATTTGCTGTGCTAGAGAAAGGAGCTGGGCCTGCACAGCAAGAACACTGCAGCCCTGTGGGACATTGGGGCAAGAGAATTGCTCTTGACCAGCTTTACTGCTCTTGGATAAAGGTCAGGCAAAATTTTGTTTGTTTTAATTCATGTCTTCTCTGTTTTACTTTTGACCTGTGAAACAGCGGAAACCACTGCAGAATAAAAATACCTAATTTATGCTTTGGAAAAGGCTTTACTCCAAACAGGTTTAAATGGGAACTCTTGAGGATGGAAATTTTTTAGCTATTTCTTCAGGAAAAAAGAAAAAAAAGCCCACCTTGATGATTTAAAAAGAGATTTCCCCCACAAGGGACAGCTCAAGCAGTACTGATATAAGCTTTGACATTATTTCTTTTAGAGACTTACTCTAGTGTCTTACTATCTAAAATAACCCTTGAGACTTTCGCACAGACCGAGCATGTGGAAGGGCTCACTGACACACAGAGCTCAAAGTTCAAACATATTACTCTGGCAAGGGCAGCCACTGGTCCAAACCGTGATTGTGCCTCACAGCTGACACACATCAACAACTCACTACTCAATGCACCTAAAAATATTCCTCCTTTCTGTCCTCACCTTGACCTTTCTCCGCTCCCTTCATCTATTTTTACTTTCTTGGAGAAACAGTAGGGTCAACATGCAAGAACTGCTGCTTCAGTAGGTGCAAGCCCAGGTGACAATGTTGGACAAGCTCAAGCCAAACAGGTAAAACAGATGAAGCAATGGGCAGCCCACCAAAGATACTCAAATGCCTGAAGGTCTAGACAAGCTCAATAAAGGGAAGCACAAAAGCACATAAGCTTTTCAGTCCTGTGAGCTGCTTCAGCAGTTCGGTGAAACCTTCTGTATGGACGTTTTGAGTTTCCTCGATTTAACCATCCTCCGGAACCATCTGTACTTGGCTGATACGATTCTTAAAGCTGACTTGACTTTAATCAAAAGTGAGTAGCTTACCTGGAAGACTGGAGTTGAGACTCTTAGCTCCACCCTTGTGGCATCTGTAACTCACCTCACTGTCCATCAGCCTTCAGGAGAGCAACACTTTTGCCACATTGGATTTCAGCCACCTCTATTGACCGCTTCCCCAGTTGACTCCTCCCTAGCTACAAAGAAGCAAACAGAAACACAACTGCTCTCTCCCTAGAGCTGAGGGCCAAAAACAGAGGCAGGGTGGGGTCGGATTTCAGCCTAGCAGATCTAGAACTCTGGAAGGTAAATTCTCCATTTCAGAGGCAACTGAAGGTTGCCCGGTTGTCTACCCAACTATGGAACTAGAGGAGCAGTAAGAAATCTGAACCACAACGACAGAAGTCGTTTGCCTTGCAACAGACTTCATGCAGGTATTTTCTCAGTTGAGTCCCCATCACATATATCATTTTCAAAACATAAGCTTGCTTCAGGAAGGGAGTGGGCTGCTACAGTGAGATACTTCACACTTGCGTGCCCTGATGAGCCCACAAAACAGCTGAAACCCCTCCCCACATCTGGGGGAAGCAACTTAAGAAGAAAAAAAAACACCAAAAGACTCCCATAAAGCAAACTACACCCACTCAGTCTGGAAGAGTGCCTACAGCTAAGCTCATGTTAAACAACCATTGCTAAGTTTCTCCCACTAAAGAAAAAGATGGTGGCTTGCTTCCTGGGGAAAAAAAAAAAAAAAAGATTTAGGCATTTTGAAAGGCTCATTAAGCTTGCAGGTGTTCTGGGGACGTCTTGGCTCTATCCCTGCAGGGAATATCCCACGCTGACTCTTCCCTTGATGCTCAAATGCCAGATTAAAGCTTAAAATGGGGAAGGGAGATCACGTCATATGTGAAGACCTTGAGAAAAGAAGTGGAATGCACTAGGACTGCCATGGAGGTGCTCTCATAGTGATGTCTGTTCATATGCTGACAGAGCGGGGGAAAGCAGAAATATCTGTACTGCAAAAGCACCCAAGAAATAATGTGGCTTGCTAAAGAAACACAGAGTTTATCTCAGCACAGTAGCCAATGCCACCCAGCAGTGGGGAGCTGTATGCCAGTATTGAAGGCAGGTACATTACAGCTGTGATCTGTGTTGTAACTGAAGTGACATTTTCACTCCAATCTAAGGGAAAGAAGTAAAGACCAGTATTTTCACTGTGGCTAATCCATCATTGGCAGGTTGGTCTTAATGGAGACCTGTTCAGAGCAGTTTTGTTGCTGGATAAAACCCTTTTTGTTTCTTTAAGTGCAGCCATTTAAAGCAGCTTTCCTTGAATTGGCATTTCTGGGCTTTGCTGGTGAGATTTTTTTTACCCTCCATCAGCAAGAACCCTTTAATCTTGATCTCCTCCATGACAGGCACCACATTTACCTCCATGTTATTTCAAGAATACTCCCAAGGCAGCCTGAACAGGGTTGAGTTGCCTAAACAAGGGTTTCCAGCACCATTTTAGGTGCCAGACTCCCAGCTGCTGCAACAGAAGGCTGCACGTCTCCTCTGTGTCCCGGTTAATCCGTGCCAGCACATACAGACGTGTCTCATCACCGAGGACAGCTGAAGGAGCACAAGACCCTGATAAACAGGCATCTGGCCTGCTCCCTCCATGCCCCACCACAACCCAGGAAGGCGGTGTTCATGATCTGTTGCTCCTTCCTGAAGCATATATTCTGTGTACAAAGTATCCTGTGTGCACTCATCTGAAGTTTGGGCTTATCTTCTGGCAGCCCCGAGTCTGTCAGCCAGGTAATTTGTCATAAAATTTGGCCAAAATGGATACCAATATGGAAGAAAGAGATCATGATTTACAACCTAAATATTTTGGGGAAAAAAAAAAACCCACCAAACAAAAAGGGCAATTTTGGAGATACATTATTTGAATCCTAAAGAACAAATGTGTGTGCAAATATAATGGAAAGGGGAAGGATGAGGCAGCGAGCTTTGGTGAATATTTCCCTGCAGTTACTGTTAAAGCCTCTGATGCGGAGGCAGACACCTCCAGCAAACAAGCTGTCAAGCAGGCTTCAGTCAATCAGCTCCATAAAGAGAAGACTGATGGATTGAGCTAGCTGCAAATGCTAGCTAGCTCTGAGCATTTGCATCCTTCACTTGCTAACCCTCAGCCATACTGGAATTTTCCAGTCGTGTGCTTGATTCCAGGTGCTTTTCTGAGGTGCTTCAAAGCAAAGCACTCCCCAGACTCTTAAAATTAAGCTTCAGAAAAACAAAATAGGATCTTTTCAAGGTCTCAAGCCAGATATCAAGAGGACAGGAATGTGGAATTACCAAAGCATTTTTAAAGCCTGACCTGAAATCCTCCTTTAGACTCTGACATACACATACTTACTACTTCTAGCAAGGGATAAATGCAAACAAATCCATAGAATATTGTCTTAGGAGCATATTGCAGGAGACCAGCCAGTCAGATGTGCTGTCACTGCTTCAGCGTCAATTACTGCATTTATGGCTGATCAGTTTAATAGGTTCATTTGCATACAAAACCCACACTATGCCTTCTCATGTGTAAACAGTTCTGAAGCAATCAGGCAGCACAGTTAAAAGGGAGGTGTCTCTCACCACACATTATTATCTTTCAAGCATTAACAACCAAATTGAAATTTATGACAAGTATTCACATGAAAGAACTAGACTCCTTATGGCCTTAACAAACAAAACAAGAAAAACAGAAGAACATTCATCTTAAATTCTTAGGACTAGTCAAAGCATTAGGTTTATGCTACTACCATTTCTGAACTCTCCATTTCCCTTTCACCCAGCCCTTTATTTACCTTGAATCCCCAAAGGACTAATATTGCCTCTCAATGCTGGCACATGATGGTACCGGTGTGGCCTTGAACTCCTGTACATCCAGTGGTACCTGCCAATTTCCATTTCTGGTCTGGTGATCACTGCCAATTTTAGGTGGTAAAAAGTCAGTGTCACCAGCAAGCTTTAGTTTAGTACTTTTAGTCATTTATCTTCAATAACAAGAGCCCAGAAAAACATACTGTAGTTTCAGAACTCAAACAACATAACCTTACAAACCAAAGGAGGGGGTAGGAGGGACGATCGACAGGGAAATGCCCACACAAATGTTAAGAAAGGTTGATTATCTAAAACTTCACCTAGGACTTGAGTTAAAAATGTTAAGGATGGACTCAATTCCTTCCCCCCCACCCACCCTTTCTTACGTATTCCTCTCTTTGTCCGTGACAGAGCTCGTGGCTCCAGAAGTCAATGAAAACAAAGTCATGGGAAACCACATTACCTGTTATTTTTAAAAGACTATAAATCTGTCAAAGAAAATGGTTATTGTCACATGTAGAGGTAGGGCAAACACATGAGTTTGCCCCGTTACTTTCATAGATTAAAAAAAAAACAATCCCAAACTCATGGGTTTTATTTCACATAGGCTCAGCTCACCTCAAAATCTGCACCAAGTATGTTAAAACAGACTTGTTCCAAGTTTATAATGAAGGAGAGCAGTTATCCTTCTCCTTATCTTTTCAGAGGACAGGTGAAGGTCAGCAATGAGACCCCCCACACATAGGAACACACTTGACCGGCTCACACACTCGTTGGCACAGGGCTTCTCAGTCACCTGAAAGAGGCCACTGGTAAAACATCAAACCACTTCTGAATCTACATGTCCCTCCTCAGCACTACTACGGGTTTGTCAAGGCTGTTGGAGTGCGACACAGGTTCTTTATTTAACATGCACCGAAGTCCCACTCTGCAGGGACTAGATGAGAAAATAATCGTCACTTCTGGCCAAAACAGATCCGACTCAGCAGCATTTGGGCACATGGCAGGAGTGAAGGTTACAACACTGAAAACCCACCTGCTGTAGACTAGATCAGAGACAAATTTGGAGGGGGCAGAGGGAAATAGGAATGTCACAAATTTCTGCCTTGTGAGGGCCTAGAAAGGTCCTGGATCCATTCCTTCTCTCATGTGGTATTGCTGCTGGTGCAACAACAAGTTTGGCAAAGCCACATTCAAGAAGAGGAAAAAATCTTGGCCTTGAATGCAAATGTTGGATCTAGAGGTTTGAAACAAGAATTTGTTCATCTCCTACCATTGGAAAATAAACTCCAGTTACTTAAAAGGTCTTTTGGGTTTGATATGTGACCTTAGTAGTGAACAGCTCTCTAAAGGACACGTTGCGGCTTAGTGGTTTTCCCCTTTCTTGAGGCTCAGTCAAAAGCCAGCAATCAGGTATCAGGTAGTGTATTTTCCCTAAAAGGACATTACTGCACCTTATAGAGCTCACCCTTCTGTTTAGGAAAGACAAATTCCCCATCTTATGAGCATAACCAAATTCAAAACATGTTGAAAGAATTGTTCCAAAATGACTGTGCACACGCAGGATGATATCACCTCCCTCTGCATACACAGGAATAATCCTGTTTATGAGATCACAAGGAACATCATAATAATTGAATTGGATAAAAATGGAAAATAACAGAATTCTTTGCTATCACTGCATACAGTCTCCCCTCTTCTTACAAAGTGTTTCTCCCCTCTTTTTTTACAGCTACTTACCAGACACTGGTAACAGATTCAGATTTAAAAATAAATAAAAATAACCAGCAGGAAAGACTTCCATGAAGAGAAAAATTCTTCCTTGGCACCAAAAAGATTTATCAGGCCTGAAACCCACAATTTGAGATTTCTCCTGCAGTGGCTACAAAATCCACTTTCTCAGAGCAGCATAGAGCTGCCTTTCTCCCTTAGCCTGAAGGGACACCAGTGAAGTCACCCACTGTTTGCTGTGGGACAAACATCAAACCCTGAAACGTGGAGACAGCACGTGAACTTCCAAGTATCATTTCTTTAAGCAAAAATATTCTATGAAGTTGTGTTTTTTTAATTAGCAGTTTCAGGGATTACAGTAACTGGGCTCATTTCACTAGGAGCTGGTTCCCCATCATCAATCTCAGATTTTCCACTGCTCTGCCAAGAACCCCTTAGCAATAGTTTCTTGGTAGCCTTTAACTGCCCATCTAGCATGACCTCTGAAGCTGAGCACTATCTTGTGGTGGCTTCACTGTGACCCACCCAGGCCTACCCATGAAAAATCACCAGCAGGTCAAAAGCTGCCCCAGTGGCAGAACAACTACTGCACACACTACATAGGAACTAAGAGTTTAACTCTGTAACCCATACAGTTTAGGAAAAGAAACAGGTTTAAATGACTTCTTTATCTTTTGCTTTCCAAGGAACTAATGACACTAATTGCATTCCCAGGTCTAGGTTATGGTCATCTCTAATCACAGCTGAGCTGAGCTATCCTGCACAGACGCAGCAGCTACAGAACTGACAACATTTTCATGTCACACTCTGCAGGCACATTGATGGTGACTGGGGTGTTCAACCTTCATTGGGATGAATCATCTTCCATACCAGTAATAAAATTCCCAGTGACCAGCATCCTCACTCTTTCTGCCTTTAGCACGTGGTTTTAGAGGAAACAAGATGGTTTCTGTTTCGATGTTCAGCCGTCTGAGCTGAGGAAGCAGTGTCCACAGGAGCAAAGAGAGGGCTGCCATTTGGTCATTTGTGGTCTGGTGATGAATCTGGAGCAAGGCTGGCCAGGAAATGGGGAAGGGTCAGAGTAACTGAAGGGGACTCCCCTCACTCCTCTCTGCTCTCCTCTTTAGCCCCTTTGCTCCCACTGCAGAGTCCATTGTGCACATACAGTGCCATCTGCGTTTCACCCCTCCAGTTACAGTATCCCATGGCACATATGTCTAGGTTTTCTGCTTTCATTAGGTCATTCAGACCACTATAGGAGTATGTTCTCCCAGTGTTTTTCAGCTCCTTCCTATTTAGAACCCAAATCCTATTCATTAAAACCTCAATCACTAAGCCTGCCAAATTATTATCCCCAGAATATCGCGTGTCCCAGATTCTCCCTGGGCTGGACCTGTCTTCCCTACAGTCGTATTCTTCAGGGACTTTGCTTAAAGCAGTTATTGTTTTCAGGGGATCTAAAAAACTAATAATCTGCTTGAAATAGGGAAAAACATGCAGCATACTAAAAATCTTTAACCAGCTTGATAGCCCCGATGTCACTGTGTGAGCTTTAAATTGAGGGAGAATGTTTGAAAATGATGGTTAAAAACCATGACCTGTATAGTGAAGGAGACAATTTCTTTTAATTTTCTGTAACGAAAAATACCTCTATCCATGATGCATTAAAATGTTGTAAGCTTACTGCGCAAAAAGGACTTAACTGAAAGTGAACTGTGGATTAAGTGACTCTCTTTCTCAGGTCACACTTCAGCAGCTTCGTTTACACTGTCGCACAAAGTTGTACAGTTGTGTTTAAGTATTTTCTTTTTGGCTACCATATACTTGTCTATTTCGAGTTTAAAAGTGGAAGGATATCTTTATACATGACAAAAATAATGAAGCTCCCAGCCATTCTTGAGCACGAGGTCTTCTTTCATCAAGAGCCCATTAGCAGGGAAGAGCCAATTAAAAGGAACCTTTGGTACAGCTGCTCAGGCTGATTTTCATTACTCCTCAGCACAGCATATGCAATTTGAGCACCATATGTATTAATATAAGGAAACGATATCCTAGTGTAATGGCTTCCTTCATCTTCTCATGTGTAGTTGGTGAATTCACCACGGTCATCCACATTTACGAGTTTCATTTTGTTTTTCATGTTTTGCAACTTGGTAGTATTCCTCATAGCTCAATGGAAAGGGAAACTTCTTGTCTCTGTCAGTGTGTATCAGGATCCATATCCTTCACTGCTGATGCAAAACGGCATTTCGTTTTTCGTATTTATTCCACCTCAGTAAATCTGCCTGCACAGTCCTCACATTTTGATTTAATTTAATGCCTGCAAGATAAACCCTGTCGTTTGTAATAATTTGTAAACCTTCATCTTTAAAATGCATCCAATCTGTCCTGCAGCCTTGTAAAGTATCTGTTAAACATTTCACTTCAGCTTGCTCATGGTGTTCTCCCCTGATAAGGGCTGCTGATATGCAGTATAAAGCTGACTTATTTCTTATCTCCATCGACATGGATGTTGTTCCATTTCCAATTAAAAAATCTGGGGCAGCAGCCACTCATCTGGGTGCAGAGAAACAAATGCCTGATAAACACTGAATCTGTCAGCTGCCTGAAATCAGGCAGGAGGTTCACTAAATTAATTATTAAATCACCAAAATGGAATTAATATACAATACAGCAAACTTAAAAAATCTAAAAAATATAAATAATTTTCATTTATCAATGAGTAATTATTCATGAAGCTCATTAGCTTGTGAAAACTGTCCTAGCTCCACTGCAATCCAAAATAGCTGGCCATCCACATTTGCCTCGGGGATGGGAAACACAAATACAGTACCTATGCCACGCTGCTGTTCAGATCTGACTCTATTTGGTGCTCAAACTGAAAGGAGATCTCTCTGCTCACCAGTGCTCGGGCAGTATTGCTCTCTGGCATTCCCCCGAGTACAGAGAGCCTTGACAGCATGTATTCCTAGCCTTCCTCCAAGTATTCACTCAACACAACTACAGTACATCACTGAGGAGAGCCTTGCGTTAAAAAAACAGAACCCAGAAACCTGTAGTTTCCAGTAAATTGAAACAACCTCTTAGCTCAGAAGTACAAATCTGCTATTAGTTAACTGCAGGTACTCTCCACAGAACTTGGCAGTACAAAGCTTATTAACCTGAACATCCTAAGTGAAATGCTCAGGATCTTCTTCTGCTCAGCCTTAGCAATAGGGATATCCCACAAATCCCATCAGATGTTGGTTCATCTCCTTGGGCTTTGCAATTCATTTCTGGAAGGAAGAGTTAGAAGTCTTTGTGTTAGCATTTCAATAATTGCTTCAAACTGTGGCAGTTGCCTTGCAACCACTGGATCTAGGGCATCTCATAAAGGACGGCCATTACACTAAGCCCAGGTGGGATCTCAGAGGCAGAAGTAAATGCTGGAAGCCTGGCAAGCATGTAAGGAATAGCAAAGCAGGAGATTCAGTCCAGATGGTAAATGGACATGTTTTTTAAAGGGGTCAATTTCTGTTTTATACCTCAAAATGAAGCAGCAGCATTTCCTGGAAGTTTCTTCACACAGAGAAAATGCTTGTTTTTCTGCATCGGATCTGCTGGTGAAAGAGCTCTTTTGAAAACTCCTCCTGCTTCAGGAGTACCTGATGCTCGCTGAGCCCATCTGAAAACCTGACTAGGCGCAATAGTCTCAGCACTTTGGAAGCCCTGCCCCACAAAGCCGAGTATGCCTCCTACAATCACCGCTCCATGGCAGCAACGTTGTGGGGGGAGGATCTTGGCTACTTGTTTTGCTATTGGAATGAGGAGTAGGACTATTTCAGCCTCCTGCAATTTAATTTGCTTTGAAACATATCGGGAATGTAAGTGAACAGAAGTAAAGAGAAATAATGTGAGAAGACCGTGTGTTGCCTTCAGAAATTAGGGAACTGGCAAGAACAAAGCCTTGAAGTGTTACAACAACATACTTACGTCACAGATCTAAAGTATAAAACTACCACAGAAAAGCTAGGAAATGGTGGTAAAATTAAGATAGGAAGTTGCTCTGCTTGCATCCTATGAAAGCAACAGATTAACCACCTTGACTTGGTAACAGATTTAGTGTTCTACATGTTGTGATTTCATCCTTGCCAAAATAAAAGGGAAACCATAAACTCATCATAAACACACTCAGCAACACATTTCATTTTGCACAGCTGCTAATGCATACAGATAACTTTCTTTGGTGCTTATTGTACAAGGGTTCTATGAGTTTAAAAGAAACTCGTCAATCAGAAGAAAAAAACTGCTGTAATTTTTGAAGAACTGTCTACCAGTTCAACGTGGTCGTATAGTCAAGGTATTTAGGGCATTTTGTACATTCATTACTCAAAATCTGCAGTAAGGTGGGTTATTGTCCACATACACTAATGGTTTTCAGAGTTTAATCTCTCATCAGTGGACCTCCTTTTGTGAAATCCCTAAGAGATTATGTAGTACTATGTCTAATCACTTGACAAATTTCATTTACTTGAAACTGAAGCTAGGTTTGAACCATACAAAATGTGTAGCAGGAATCAGATTCAAAGTAAGGAAACAAAATGTGGTACTGGACAGCACCGGCGTTTACCATTGTGTTCACATCTGAACCGTTTAACAATAAATGAAACAACTTTCCTCAGGGAAATGTGTCAGTTGTGTATCAGCTTCATACGCCTATGAGATGCTCAGACTGTTTAGAAATCGACACACAACTAATTCAAAAGTGCACTCTGACTCGTGTAAAAAGGCAGTGGAAACTTCAATAATTTTGTAACTGCTGTATCATTTGGCAAAAAAAATACTGTTTATGGTATGTGCAGTAGTTTGCTGCACTGAAGAGGGATATTTATTTGGCATAAATTATATGATGCAGAAACAAAATAGCCCTTTGCTAGCTGAATTTACCCTCTGAAGTTCAACGCTCCGAACAAATCACCTGTAAGGCTAGGATGGATGAGGCAGCTCTCCTCTTGCACTGCCATCTCCCTACCTCCGAAGTGCTACCATGCAAATCGTTCTCTCCATTAAGCAGCAATTCTCAGTGATGGACACATCCTGAAACCTGATGTTGTGAAACTCATTGCATTATTCCCCGTTATCATAGCACAGGCAGATAGATCTCTAGAGAAGCAAAATTTGCCAGACAACACCATAGGAAAAGAAAAGGAATTTAAAATCAAGAGTAGTAGCGTTTGGCAGCAAGCTCACCACACAAAGGTTGAGTGATATTATAATCTACTATATGTTATTATAACCCAGGTCTCCCACGCTGCATTGCAAAGCCTCGCAAAGCCCAGCTAGTCTCGATGAAAACACCAGATTATGGCTCTGAAAACAACATCCAAACACACAGGCATGCGCTACCTCGGTAAACCAAAATTTACCAAAATACATAAAAGGTGAAACAATAGCAAGGCTTCTTTTGCAAACATCATTTCTGGTAGGGTTAGGACAGATTCAGAGCAAATATAGACGCAGACAGAAAGACTGTTGCTGTATTAATTTGTTGTCAAGCCATGCAAGAAAGGACGGCTGAAAGCCCGAAGATGCAGTAATGATTGTTTAAGACCTATTGGGAAAAAGTGACAAAACTGGCCTAAACCTCTTTAAGCCCCCTGAATGAAAAGATTTAAACAGGCAATTGTTAGACCCCTGGGTACCTTTTTTCTCTTGGCTTTGTTCTGCATTTTCCTCCGCTGCAGTTTCCATGGCTGGCTTCATACCATCCACCAAAAATGCCGCCCCTCCCTCCCCCCCCAGCAAGCACTTTTTCTCTTCGCCTCCTTTCTCACTCCCTTCCGTCTCCTATTTACGGCGGCGGTGATTGAGCGGCTCTGTTCTCTCCTACAGTAGACAGTCCTTTCCAAAACGCCAGAAAAGTCTTGTCAGCTTCGATTTCGCTCCGCTGACTGGTCCACGAGGAGCGGTGCCAGCGAGTGCTCAGCCCTACGTCACCGCCGTCCCCAGCTATAAAATAGCCATCCCGCAACCGAGTGTGGCCTGGCTCTTGCCACGGCCTGGGGACTGGGGGCACCGATTCATGGCCCCTTCCCCTCGCCCTCCTTCCCCCCGGCTCCCAAGCCTCCCGACGAATGTTAATTGACTCTCTGGGCGGTGAATGGGTTGGTGACATCAGGAGGGGTGATGCAGGGCGAGAGAGAAAGGAGCTCCCCCGGCCACCACGGGGTGAACCCCCCGACTGCCGTCTCTAAGGGGAGTGAGAGCACGCCAGCACACAATCGCAGAGCTCCCTTTCCCATGAGACCTTGTTATTATGCTCCAAGTTTTGATTTATTCCACATGCCCTCTGCTCTTTCAAGGGGCGAGGGGCGACGGGTCTGTTTGCTTTCTTTCCCGGCTGAGTTCCGCTCACCCACGGCTAAAGACTGTGCGACAGAAGCATGAAAGCAAAAGTGGGCACATACATATATATGTACATGGAAAATTTAAATTCTTTCTCTGACTAGCCAGCACGATGGAGAGAAAAAGAAAAGCACAGAAAAGAATCCAAGCAAGCAGAAAGGAAGCAAGCTCAAGTGATCTAAAATGTACGTGCAATACTTTTAAAGAATAAAAGAAAACACAGCTTGGGTTTTAAAAGGACATCTGCCACTGCAGACCTAAAGCCACACTTAGAAATGAGTACAGAGTTGCTGTCAGGCACTCATTTGACTGCTCTCCTAAATCCAGGCAGACAGCAGCACGATCTAACAAACTGTACTACCCCATCTCTGGGAGCAACAAAATCAGGACATGCCTACATCACACTGCACGAGGTGACTTTAGGTGTCTCTAGGTGTCTGAGCGGCCCTGCACTGGGGAGCCACAGAGCATGGTAACACTACTTACGGGTATTAGTCACCTTCCAAAACCCCAAGATAACTGACATATTTAAGGCTGTACAGTACCAAGGCTAATTAACCTTGCCTATCACTTTGCTTGTCTCAGTGGCCTCACAGCGTGCCACGCTGCACAGGGCAGACATGCCCAAAGGCACCCTGTTTTGTGTGTAGGATGATGGAGTAACCATGGGGTAATGGCCTTTATGGTCTGGCAGGCTTCACTGCTCCGGCCGCCGCAGCAGCCGGTTCCACAGGCTGCAAGGACGCCTCGCAGATTCAGCAAATGCTGGGGACGTTGAAACCTACACGCTGCATGTTCCATAGAACAGATTCAACAAGGGGAGTGGGAAGAGGGAAGCAGTCCAAAGATTTGTAGCTGCAATTCAGCCTCTTCTGGTTAAAGTTACAACACCCACAAGTTTGCTGTGCACTTTTATTTCTACAGATGCCTAGAGAAAAGCACAAAAAATCCTCAGATCCAACCTTTAGAGAAAGTTCCCTTCTCTTGCAAGAAATCAGTGCACAAATCCTTATCTCCCGCCACGGTCACCATAGCTGTTACTTTGCTTTGGGTATTTACTGCTCACACACACACTTCAGCCCAGCTGCTAAAAAGTGTTGGACCTATCCTAAGGTTTCATATCACAGCATCAAAACTTGATGTCAAGCATTTGCCTAAAAAGCTTTCCTGGAGTCCAGGAAAAGTCTGCAGTTGGAGCACTCACTCTAACAGACCTTTTTGTATGCAAGATGAAATTAATCTGTGGTGGAGATGAAGTATCTCCAGAAACCAACATGAGGCAATAGGTTAGGTTCCTGAAGGTAATCAAATCAGCAGCCCCGGCAGAGACTCCAACCAGATGCAAGGTGTATTTCTCCAACCTCCTTCTCCAATGCCCACAGAGTAGCCCATACTCCTACTGAAATCCCTGCCCAGCAAGATCGTGCATTGCAAATGCACTCCCTCAAAGAAATTGCTGAAAGGTGAAAAGTTAAGTGATGCATTTGCCATATTCTTTTAACCATTACTAAACATTGTTTGAATTCCACAGTCAAAAAAGGAAAGATAAATTCTTTACATTTAGTATTATGATTCTATAAAGAAAATGTTTTACCAAGAGTGGGGTTTTTTTCCCATTTAACATCAATAAGATTGAAAATTGATAGCAAACATGCTCTACTTGCTGAAAGTTACACAAATTTTAGACATTGGTCAAACAAGTTGACTGCCTCTAGCATTAAAATTCCTTTCTTGGAACTTCTTATTGTTCAGTCAGTACTTCTGCTTGTTGCTATCATAGCCCAGATCTTTATTTCTTAATCATCTTTATGTACTTTGGAAGGTCTAAAAGTCTAAAAGGTTGAAATCTCCCTTTTAACTACCTCAAGTTACAAAAGGCATGTTCAAAAACTCATTCAATTAGTATAATATTAATGCACTTATATATAGTATAAATTCACAGAAAATACAAATATCACCTGGAATTTCCTTTATTTAAACAGAAAATACATGAGCCAGAAGCTTTGGTTACAGACTGTCCACTAAGGAAGAGGAAGCCCACTAACAAAGCCCTCCACTCTGTATCAGTGAGACCTACTCCTTCAAACAGCTGCATGCTTTCCTATTGGCAAGCAGATTTTGTTAGGCAGGCTCAGGACTTCAGAGCACATGTTTCACAAGCACAGAACTAAGAGGTTGAAAGACTATTTCCCCTACTTTCTCTCAGGATAAACCTTTCCCCAAACAAGTACTGGAGAAGTCAGTGCACAATACCAGAATCAGCTTCACAAGAGTTTGAATTGAACACTTCAGAAGCCATCAATGCTCACTATTCTACCTTTGAAATCATACTCTAAAAGCTTCAAGTGATGAATGAGCGCAAAGTTCTCCCCTTCAGATTGCTGTAATATATGAAGGGTTTTAACCACTCATCATCTTAAGCCACTTTTTAATCTTCAAAAGTCTGTCCCATCATTGATCTACACAGCAGATAAAACAAACTATATGCTATTTCCTCCAGTGCTAGCATGGGTACTGATCTTGCCTTTTGAGCGCTAATCTCAGACAGCAAGTTGTCTCATCCAATGCTCCCTCCCTTAACCAGATACACTCTTTCCATAATATGTGATGAAACTAGGAGACATCACATGCCCCTGACGATACTACAAAAGACAAAGCCACAAAGGCAGAAATTACAAGAAGACCCTTGAAGACTATCACAAATAGACCCTTCAGCAAAAACCTGCTGTACAGATCAGGCAAATTTAGATAATCAGAAAACAAGGAAGGCGGCAACTAGTTGCATTTTAGAAGTTCAGCCCAGGAATTTAATTGCGGACTGAAATACAAATGAAAATCAAGAGAGAGGGTGAGCAGTAAGGTTTTCTGCTGCTAAAGCACAGATCTGAGCCAATACTGAAACCTCAGGATGAACAGCAACAAAGCAAAGTAAGTGAAGGCCCTGCAGACCAAGAGACATTGACTGCAAACCAGTTTTTAAACAAGACAGTTTGTTTTGTCTAGGTTTAAAAAAAAAAACATGTAATCATTTTGCTCACTAAAGTAAAACAGCACAATTGCACAACTCAAAAAGGTACTGGAAACTAAATTCTGTTCACACGCCAATTCCTTTTGAACATCCATCTCTAATGTCACTGAATCTAGTTTACATTCCTGAGGCTGAGGAGCTCTATCATACACTACAGCAAATTCTTCACAAGCTTTCAGGAGATGAATACACACTTGCCACTTCTAGAAAGGCTTCACAGAGCTGTAATAAAGAGTGTTCTCACATACTTCAAGAGCAATTTGAGATTAGCCTGTGAGATCCAAGACTCAGAAGTTAAAATGCAGAGACTGTCCCTCAAACAAGATTGACATGTATTCCAAACAACTAATTTTAAAGACAACTTGTGGAATATTTTTTTTAAAGGAAATATGCAAAAATATTCAAGAGAAAAACCAAACACACTCTGCACTTTTGCCACAGGACAAAATACAGACTATTAAAAAACACAAGTCTTCACTGTACTTAGAGATTTCATCCTTTGATTTCAGATTCAAAGGCTTAAGTGTGGATAGTGGTTATCTTTGTAGCCAAAGAAAATTGCTGATTTAACTGATGCAGGTAAGTTCAGGAGGGTGAGTAGACCTTAACAGTGCAAAGGCACCAGTCCAGTGATTCCCTTTATTAAGCCACATGATGATGGCAACAGTTGCTGCCAAGCACACAGGCAAAGGAGATGTTCAGTTGTTGGGTTTCATACATTTCTCTGGCTGGCCTGCTAGCTTCGAGCAGGACTACTGCTTTAGTCCACTGCAGTCACAGCCACCGGTGAGAACAAAAGGCAATAAATACACTAAATCCAGAACATACACAGATAGATAATCTTTACTCAGAACTTTAAGGCGGGGGGAAGGAGGGGGGGGGCGGCAAAAAATCCCTTAGGGAGTGAATAGATGGTTCCGTTCAGCTTTTCCAGTAGCTAAGTCTCATCAAGTCCTAGTCTCAAAGATGATTCAAATGGCAGAGATGTGAAACCCACCAAAGTCAAAAAGAAAGCAAAATTTGATGATGTTCTTAAGCATCTGAGAGGTCCATTTCTGCTTATGAAAGGCAGTTAATGGGAATCTCAACCACACCAAAGACTTGATGAAAAGAAATAAAACAGGCTACATGTGAAACTGAGCTGCAAGCAACATCAACTCCTGCACTCCTTTCCTGCAAGGCTACTTAGAGAAGCACCATGCCCTTGGCAAGCCAGAAAGAAGCACACTGATGAACTGGCACCCACTTATACTACAGCTGAAAGAGTATGACAATATAGGAAACAAAAGCAAAGACATCCTAGCATCCCCCAAGAAGTACCTTTCACTCATTAAGCAACGCTGGAGGTGCCAGCCCCAATGGTTATATTCAGCTTCTACTCAACTCAACGATTCCACATATAGTTTCCTACAAGTGTAATGCAAGGCAAGTTTCAAATGCTTTACATTTAAAATTAGGTAGCAAAACAAGGCTTTTGAGTTACCCAATCCTATACACATTTTCTGTTCAGCAGTGGCAACATTCTCACATACATGACTAATACACGAAGCCCTTCAACAGTACTTCAAATGCTCCTCCATCATTTTAAGGGCTAGGTTCTTGATTTTGGCACACATAACCACCTTTTTTTCCCCTCCTCTCCCTCTCTCACCTTCACAATAGAGAGATTCTCAGCTTGTTTCTCCATCCCCTTGCCTTGAGTCATGGCTATGGCAGCAACAGAGACACTGCAGTGCAGCAGGAAAACGATGTGCACAGGTCTTTTGTCTCCATTCCCTAAATTCTGCCCCCTGAAGACAATCCATCTTACTTAGCTTTTGCTACGAACTCTCTTCCTCAATACTGTTGCCAAAGCGTAATGCCATCTCAGAAGCATAACAAGAGTTCCTAAATACTGGGACACACTGAAACAGCACCCTAGATATTTACGTCGTACTTGTTAGCACTTAAGTAGAAGTGTCTCTTGCATCTGTGGAAGAGCCATTTCTGCCAGAGTTTTAGAAGGCAGCAAAGGTGTCGCTGAAATGTGCTCCTGCTAATACAACTGCTTAGTCTTCTAAGACATGAGAGTTTGAGACAGGATTGGTATTGAGAGGTTACTTGTTGAATTTTTTTCTCTGAGTTCAGCCTTGACACAAACTTATTCTTCTGCTCCACAAAGCCAGATTTAATCAGACAATCCTGTCTTAACTTTACATCCAGTTCTGATTTTCAAAATTGCCCTCCCACTCTTCGCATAGACTTCAGCATCCCACCTACAATCTCTCATCTATTCAGTGCTCGTTTTGTTCTTCAGTCTTGGCTTCAGTCCAGTTTTCTCAAAGCGTGGAAAGAAGCATGAAAAAACAAAGAAGTACAAAACTCTAAAGCTCCGCAAAAGAAATCATGGGTACTTGTTATAAAAAAGTACCCCACACTGGAAGGGCATAGAGAGAGACATGGACAAAGACTACTCCCGAATTTCATGAGGGATTTCACACATAAACAACAGATATAGATGTGTGTGTGTATACATATGTAGAAAACATACTTGGGTGCAGATTTATATATGTGAAGGAAATATATGCATATGATTACATGCATAGTTTTATTGAGCAGAAAACTTTGTCAGCATCATCAGAACCACAATGAAGAATGCAAACTAATTTACAGCCAAGCAATAGATATTAAACTTCATAGTGAATGCACAACTAAGCACGACTCCAATGCTACAGTCTCCTGCAGCTCAAGATTTCAGGGCTGAGAACACTGAAAATGGAGTTTGTGACAGAGCTAAAACACAGTGAGAGCACTGTTTCTTAGGCATCATTATCCATACCATTCAGTCTCCTGGGCTGAAAGGCTCGCCCCACCAACACTAGGCTCAGCTGTACGTCACTCCAAAACCAACTCATGGATTACTGGGCAGTTGTGTGTCAACGTTTTGAAAAGCCCATGTGATTCAGCAGTCAAAATGTTGACATAAAAGAAAGCATCAAAATAATGACTGGTACAAGGCACTGAAATACATTGCTGAAAGTTTCAGCACCAGTAAGTCACTGTTACTGTAGCTGTTTCCCTGATACCAAAAACTCCCACTTCAATATAATTAATCTGCACTTTTGGAAAACATCCCGGACCGGTTCTGTCATGCAGCCCTAGACCACCTGTTGAACTGCAAATATAGTTTCTATTCCCACACAAGACACTAGTCATGAAATCCTCAGTTAAAACAGTAACGAAAGGGTCCCCAATTAATCACTGTATTATTTGCAAGAGCAGATATCCTCATTAAGAAAGCGACAGGACATTAACAAGTTCTACTTTGAGAGTGTCCAATTAACTCGTCGACTAAATATGTGCCAGGCAACTTTGACCGGTCTAGCTTTTCCCAGTCCCCTATTTCCAGCTGCATCAATTGGGATCCCAGTCATGTGTACAGTAGCGGTTCCTTCTGCACTTTACAATGCCCTCCAGATTGTTGCTGTGAACAACAAACAACGGCTGCTGAAGTGTTTAGCAGGTCTTTCACTTGCACCCATAAAAAGTTAACTGCACTTGGGGGAGTTCTGAACAAAATCCCAGCCTCTACTGTATAAAAAGGGAACGACTTAACCTGCCAGCAACGAGCAGGGTTGGAGCTCCGTCTGGATCATGTCACGCCTTGATTTTTGCCAAACCTCAGCAGTGAGTTATCCTGCATACAAAGCAAACTCTGATACAAAAGTGCTATAGGGTGACTTAAGGACAAAGTAGCAGCTTTCAGTCTAGATTCCCATATAGCCTGTCAAGAAAAATCCCTTGCTAGGGCAGGATTACTCCCTAGAGTATACATTGTTTCACCTATTTTTTTAAGTGTCTCAAGCTTGGAACCTTTAAGTCATTTCATGGGATAAGTCACCCTGCAGCCCACGGGTTGTGAGGCTGGGTACTATGGAGGGCTTGCACAATGGCCAGGCCCCTGCTGCAGCTGGTGCAGGAGAAGCAGCTTCTCCAGGAGCAAGATCTCAGCCTCCGAAATGCCCTGAAGTCCCACTGCCTGAAAACCATCCAGACTCTTTTTAAATGATCCCACCCTGACACTGCCTAGTTGACATTCCAATTTCTCCATTTCTTTCCAAACGTGACATTTACATGTTTGAAACAGCTGAAAGGCATCATTTCTACACCTTGTCATGAGTCAGAGTGAAATTTGTTTTGCATTTACTTTTCTTCATCTGCTCCTGGTATCATTCACATCCCATTTTGTTTCTGATCTCAGGGTTTTGGCACATTTGTAAACATCTCTCTTGCACTCAGAGCTTCCCAAGTGTGAGGACTAGGCATTATTGCTATGTGTTTGCTCTGGAGACCCTCACATTCATTATTCAAAATGGCTTCAGGCATTCCTGCTCTCAGTAATACTACAAACACACCTTGTTTATCTGTCACCACTACCAATTCCTAAGTTCTATCATCTATCTGCACCATTTGGAGAAGAAAAGAAAGGAGCTAAGGAAGCAGGGAGAAGGAATGGCTATATTGGAGAAAAAAAAAACAAACTAACCAAACAACAAAACAATGGAGAAAAGCACAACACCCAAGAAGGAAGTCTGTATCAAAAAAACCTGTACTACGTCAAGTGCGTGCTCACTGACTTAGAGATGACTGAAGGCACATTGCTCAACATGGAACAGAGTTCCTCTCAGTGCAGGTCAGACTTGCCCACAGGTTGCAGACAAAAGATCACAGCTTCTAATGCCCAGACAAAATCAGTCAGTCTGATTTGCCTGGTCAAAATTTTATCAGTAGAGAGGAAAAAACTGAAGACCAACCACAGCTTTAAAAGTATTTCTAAGTGCTTAATTCCAGCTATGGTCCTCAAAATCCTTAAACTAATTGTGTGTTTGAGTGTAGCACACACTTCTGTTGCAGACAGAACATCACCAGATTGCAAAGGCAATCAAAAGCCCATTTTCTTCATTTAATTTGCCATTAGCACACTGCAGGTTTATAGAGCCAAACAACCAACTGCAACTAAATTCTCATTGCTGTTTCAAGCCATTTCAAATAGTTTCCAAGCACATATCATAGCAACGTTATCAGAACCTCAAGTTCATTTCATCCCAAACTCTCTACAATAAAACAACACTAGCACCTGTTAAAAAGAAAACAGAAAATGTAGTCCTCCTGGGTAAACCAGCCACCTCTCCAGCTCCAGACCAACAGAGTCAGACTCCAGAGGCAAAACTCGTCATTTAAAGATCTTTTTGTGACTTTAAGAAAGAGAAGAAAAAACGGAAAAAAACCCAAACCCTAGGTTTATATATATATAATATGCAGTGTTTAAAAAGCAGTGCTTACAGATTTTCAATATATACCAAACACTGATGAACATATTTATTTCAACCTAAAGTACAATAACGTAAATGAGTGATAACATTAAATAGCATTTCACAGATTCCTTTCTGTTTCATAACTGTGAATAAAAAAAAAAAAAACACCTCAATTGCAACAGCACCTAGTTCTCGAGCTGAAAAGCACCTCTTTCTTAAGGGAGCAGCCAGTGACCACCACTGCCTTGCAAAGCATCAGCAACTCAGAAAGGAAGCGATGGAGGGCTCATCAGGGAAAAAACAAAAAACCAAAAAAAACCCAGTTATTTCAGCTTAAAGTGAACAGAAAGTAGCTGTCCGCTTTAGCCAGAAAGAAATAACGTGCTATAGGGCTGCAGTCTGAGTGATGTTGGCCAGCGCTTGCAAATCTTGCCAGCATCTTGTCCCAGTCAGCAACAGGGCAGCCAATGTAGGGAGCACCCCCACTGCCCTGGTGTCAGTGGCAGGGGTCCCAGCGGGGCCGGGGGCAGCTGGCACCCATGAGAACCCGCAAGGCCTCGGGGCCACGGGGCTTCACGGGTGAGCAGGCTCATCAGCCCTATTCAGCCCCGCTCCCTGCGCACAATAACCAGCAGCCGTGCTCCCATAATATGGGCCTCTCTCTTCTTCCCGCTTTTATCATCCTTCATATCTCAACGATGACAGGACTGAAAGAGCTTCTGATGGGAAATGTGCTTCAAATTAGCATATTTCCCCCCCCCCCTCCCCCTACAATGGAGGCATTAAGCTGCTTCGTTTTCAAAGTCCAAACAAAAGCAGCCCAGGCTGTTTTTAGCAGCGGTGTTTGAAGTTTTATTCCTCCCCTCTCTCCCGAGTTGCTAGCATATTTAACACATTTTCACTCTTTCTGAAGAGAAGCAAGCACGATTGATAAAATCTTTTTTAGTAAATTATATTATTTGACACATTTCAAACATAAAGAGGAAAAAAAAAAAGCCCAATCTTTTGATGCGGTAAAGAACAACATGGTGTCCGTGCAGTGTTTCCACTGAACCACAGGCCCAGGGTCCAACTCCCAGTGAGCTTGTCTGGCTGCCCCCACAGCAGTTGCATGGACTCTATCACCAAGGATTTTGGAACTCAAATATATTCACAGCATTCCCGTATGAAGGATCCTGTACCCAGAGCTCAATTTTCCCCCTGTACCAGGGGCACACTGCTGAAAGTACCAGTTTTCAACGAGAAACTAAAGTGATGTGCTGTGAGAAGAAACAAATCAGCCCTTCCTCTCTTCCTCATCCCTAGGATTATCCTTTGGTTTAACTTGAAGGTTATGAACAGAAGAGTCAAACCTCAGAAGTCCAACTTTTACAAAATGGCTTCAACTTAGAAAGTGGATAGCTGTTTACCAGGGAAAGGAGGGCAAGACAGAGGAAATGGAAATTACATGAGTTCAACACAGGGAGGAAAGGAGGAAAAAACACTCCTATATCAAAACATCTTGGGCAACAACCGCTTCAACAAATCTACCTCAGCTCAGTGTGTTGGTCTGTAATTGCTCATTAGCACAGCTGGACCATTAGGAAGCCAGTTTGGGGCTTTCTTAGTAAAGAGGCATGTCTGTCTTCCTCCTATGTTAAACAGAATGTTCTCTGAGGAAGACATAAGATTACACAGTCAAAATGGTTCTTGGAAGAAGAGTTTGGTAGTTTTTGTGGGTTTTTTTTTCTTCCTTCTTCCCCCTCCCAAGATTTCCAAGGTATTTATGTAATCTTCTATATGTGGCACAGCTAAGAACAAAAATCACGCTCCTCAACAACATGAGATTACAGCAGAAAAGCAGAATGCCAATGAGATCCCAGGCAGGCAGCTTGCAAGTAAAGTGGATATAAAAAATGTTCAGAAAAATATGCTGGTGATGCAGCCTGCAGAAGGAGTTCTGTAGGAGAAACAGTTGCTTTGTTCAGACTCTTTTGTTTCAGGAAATTTTGCTGAGGATCAGGATCCATCTCTACTCTGATTTCTTTAGCAGCAATACTCAAAGACACACAACAGTCTCTTCTGTACATGAGCATTTTGCTGTCAACCATCCACTTTTAGCCTTTCACATGCCAAATGGCCCACTCAGCGCTGTGCTCCCTCCCACAGAGTGGCAACCCAGTGGTTTTTGCAGATCTGCATTACCTGGCAGGAGAGATCTTTCACGTGCTGATTTCCACCAACACCAAAATGTTCCTGGTGCTGACGCAGCACAGTGTCCATATGGCAACTCCACAGCAGTGACTGAGGTCTAACTGTGAACATGTTCCTCCCTCCAGCAGATGTTTTCACATCCTTCTCAACAAAACATCCTCTGCCGCATCATGTGCTTACAGCCCAAGGGTTTGTCCACTAATGACCAGTGTCCACTAACGTTCCCTGATAACACCAGCTCAGCCAGCAATGAGCCAACTCTCCCCCCAAGAAAGCTTTTTCATGGTTTCCAATAGCCCCACTTTTGCTTTAATGATGTGTTTGCTGTACTTAGAGACGCACATAACTGGATGGTGACTTTCTGACCTAAGGGGGATAAAGAAACGTGGCTGAAGAGTACTATGCATTATTTGGCAGTAACTCTCTACCACCTCCTCTAAATCACCTTTAAAGGCTGAGCATGTATTTTCCCATGCTCTGAGGCACTTCAAAACTTGGTAACAAAACAGTAGACAAGGCCCTCACATGTTACCACAGAAAGGTCTCACCTCAAAGCAGAAGGAGGTAGAACTTATGGTGCCTTTCAGAAGCTTTAATTCGGTCATTAACAGATGGATGAGAGTAATAAAGGAGTATAGGCGGGAGATAGAGGAATTAAAGATCAAAATGGAGATTGGTTTTCTCACTCCTACTAGGATAAGCAGAACTTCACTTTGTAAACACTCCTTCTGAGATGAGTCCTTTGGGAAGCACGGAAAATGAAATAAAAAGGATTTCTGGTCCAGTTACAAATGGGTATACTTGCACCACCACAGTTCTTACAGGTCACAAAAATGTTGTGTATTATGTGTGCATGGCAGGCTTTTGGTAGCAGGCAGATTACAGGGATGGCTTCTGTAGGAAGCTGCTGGAAGCTCCTCCCATGTCCAATAGAGCAATGTCAGTCAGCTCCCAGATGGTGACCTGTTGATGGCCAAGATCAAGCTCATCAGCAGTGGCCTAGAGCCTCGGGGAAAACGTATTTAACAAGAAGAAAAGAACCCTGTACAACAGCAATTGCAGCCAGAGGGAGAAGTGAGGATATGTGAGAGCAAGAACTCTGCAGGCACCAAGGTCAGCGGACCAGGAGGGAGAGGAGGTATTGCAGGCACTAGAGCAGAGCTTCCTCTGCAGTTCGTGGTACAGCCCATGGTGAAGCCCTGCCCCTGCAGCCATGGAAGCCACAGGGGAACACAGATCCACTTGCAGCCTGGGGAGTATCCCATGCATGGATATGCCCAAAGGATGCTGTGGAAAGCCCATGCTGGAGCAGGCTCCTGGCAGGGCCTCTGGACTCGCAGGGAACCCATGCTGGAGTAATCTCTTTGTGAAGGGCTGTGCTTTCATGGAAGGGCCCCACACTGGAGCAGTTTCTGAAGAACTACAGTGTATGGAAAGGACTCACATTGGAGAAGTTCATGGAAATCCATGTGAGAGATCTCATGCTAGAGCATGGATGAGTGTGAGGAGTTGTCCCCTTGAGGAGGAAGCAGCAGCAAAGACCATTTGTGATGAAGTGAACACAATCCCTATTCCCCACCACCTTGTGCCACTGATGGGGAGAAGGTAAAGATCTAGGAAGAAGCGAAAGGTGGGGAGAAGGTGTTTTAAGATGTAGGTTTTATTTCTCATTATCCTGCTCTGATTTGATTGCTCGAGTCTGTTTTGTCCATGACAGTAACTGGTGAGTGATACCTCCCTGTCCTTATCTCCATGTGCAACACTTTCACAACATTTTCTCGTCCTTGTCTAACTGAGGAGGAGGAGTGATAGAGTGGCTTGGGTAGGACTCTGGTATCCAGCTAAGGTCAACCCATCACAAGTGGTAAAAGAAATGCACACTAAAAATGTGTAGTAAACTCAGCAATGAGATGTCAGGCTTTCTGGGAATGGTTATCTATCAACAGAAACTTCATGTGAAAGTCTCATAAATGTGAATTTAAGATCAAGGGGAGAGAACGACGAGGAACAAGTCCTCCACTGATAAGTATATATTAAGCCTCACCTGTGAAATTTCAGAATGTGAAGAAAGGAAGCAAAGGAAGTCTGAGCAGGGTAAAGCAGTGCCCTTTCATGTTGCTGACACCCCCGAGGGACCTGACCACAGTACCTCACCAATCAAGGAAATATTCTCAAATTCCAGTTATTCTTCAGATTCACTGGATTCAGACCAACGATGAACACATAGCACATGCTGCCATCCGCTGTGGCGTTCTGGCACAGGGCAGCAACCTACCAACAATGGCACTACTCTTCCTTTCAGAAAGCCCCAGAAAGAGTGCTCTGTGTTCTCATGTGATGAGACAGGCTTTTACAACTCGAATCACTATGGGGTATTGAACCCTCACAGTATTCCTACCGAAGGCTCACTTGCTTTTTTTCCTTAGACCTCAATAGGTATGTATGATATCTAAGCTAAAATAAACCATCCTCATTGCATTTATTTTGGCATCATGAGTCACTATCTTGCTGAAACAAAACTATCTTCTCACCTCCACATTGAGTAAGTGCTATTAACTTTTCCAGTATCCCATCTACTACTGTTTTCTTCTGTGCAAGTGAACAACATAGAAATACCTCAGAATATGCTTCATGCTTCAATTTTCAGTAAGAAGAGAAAGCCACAGAAAACGTTCAGGACATACTATGCCTGCTCCTGCAGGCAGAAATAATTTCTGGCCTTCTATATTAATCTCATAAAAAAACAAACCCCAAAACTACTGTCACTCAAACAAAGATTGATGTGCTACGAAGGGGACAAGTCCCTCGTGTCTCCTTTCCTGTGTAACTCAGTCTAAGAAAAAAAATGGACTTCCTGGATCATCACCATTTTTACTACTTTCTAAACACTGCTCTGACTTGGGGAATCTGACTGAAGGCATCAAGTTAAGGCAAAAGTGATTTCAAGTCTTCTTGGGATATAGTAGAAACTTGCTAGTCTAAAATTTATGTCCTAAGTGTAAAAGCCTCAGTACTTGTTCAGATACACACATATATGTTAAAGGAAAAAAACACAACCTGGGCTCTCAAGGCTGTGCTGGGACAGAGGAACGGGGCCCCAATAAAATAGAAAACTCCTTTCAAGTCAAAGCTGGAGAGCTGAGAATACCAAACAGTAGAGCTGGTCCACAGGCCACATCACAACCAAGATTGTGATGCAAGCTGGCACAGAACAGGGTGAAAGGAGAAGAAAGTGCTTCCCCACATTTCATCCTACTTATTCTAATCCATCCTAGTTGGAGCACAGTGACTGGATAGAGGCCATCACTTGCAGCAGTGAAATTTCCCCCAAGCATCCTCCATGGTCCCAGGCATGCTGCACAAGCTGATCCCAAACTGAGGAGGAATATCTGCTACAGAATATTCTGCTACAGAAGAGCTTCATCATAGAGATGCACCTCCAAAGCACAACTCCAGAAACACTCAAGTGCCTGCATATTTGAAAACATACAAACCCTTCTCTCTCCAAAGGCCATACTCCCCTTTCCCTGCAATGTAACATTACCTAGATGCTGACAAAATTTCTTCTCTCTCCTAAATATTAGATTTTCATACCCTAAACAACAATTAATCCAAGCAACCAATTACATGATATGCCCTACAGAAGTCAAATGCAAACCCTAATTTTAGAGACATGGAGAAAGAATTTCTGTTCCTCTACAGTAAGCATTATAGAGGAGTTCCTGCCTCCTTCTCTCCTTTGGACCACATTTCAGCCTGAATGTAACCTTTCTTTGCTATACAGAATAGCTGATGTGCATGTAGGTGAATGAGATTAGAGGGGAAAGTGTTTTTTCCTGGAAACATGCCATTGGAAGTACAATGTTAGAAAACCAAGTACATAAACCAAACAGACTATTCTTTTGTGTTTGCTGAGATACTTCACAAATGTAGGAGAGGTGTATTATCCTTTTAAATGCATAAACTGGGCCAGAAAAATTACTTTGACAAATACTAAAATCACTTCATTGATCTCTCACAGTATGTGTCTAGATTTCCAGATGGATTCAAAACTACAGGGGTCAATTAGACACAACAGATCTATTTAAACATACCAAATTATCTGAACAGAAAATGTTAACAACTAAAATAGGTTACCATTCATGTGTGCTCCATCTTTCAAGAGCAGGAAACCTATTTTCAAGTGTTCCCCAAGGAACATTTCAGTAATACTTCTCTGATTTTTTAGCTAAGCTATTTCGTTCTTTCACATATTATTTCTGAAACTTTAGAGAAGTTTCCTAAACTCTTCATGCTAATTAGATTCTAATTCAATTCACCAGATGTGGGCAGCCATTAGTACTCTTCGCACTAAGGACTTGTGATGCAAAAAAAATAGCCGAGTTGCTTCAGTTTCTCCTTGGCAAGGGAACACTCTTCAGCATTTTGCTCTAACAAAGGTATCAACCACGGACTGAAGTGAGCAGCACAGATTAGATATCTACCTTGTACCAAGTCTCTCCTCTCAATAGCTTTTCTATCATTTACCATTTCTTTATATTTGTGCCTAAAAGTAACACCTACATTTACAGGCACCTTACATGTAAATGTAAGCTTTTACCAACTTACTCAACACCTTTGTCAGAGACACATTACCAGTGGGATGTGGTGCACCTCTCACCGGTTTGCCCAGGGCACTGAGCTGTGTTGTGAGACCAAGGGGCTGGAGGGAAGAGATGCCATCAGAGCGACATGGACAGGCTTGAGAGGAGGGCCCGTGAAAACCTCGTGAGGTTCAACAAGGCCAAGTACAAGGATGGCAGGGAAGGGCAGGGCAATTCCAAGCTCTTGATCTATTAGAAGGTGTCCCTGCCCATGGCAGGGAAGTTGGAACTAAACAATCCTTAAAGTCCTTCCCAACTCAAACCATTCTAAGATTCTATGACAATGCTTCTTTTCAGAGATGACTTGGAGTCAGAGGCAAATGGAAATGCAGTTTAAAAAGTGAGACGGTTAAGATTCATAGTGCACTTAGGAAATATCTATGTGACAAGGACAATAACTAGCAACTGTGACATTTAAACACTGATACCAAACACTTACTCATTAGTGTCCTTCTGGAATTCTGCTCCTTTTAAGAAGTTTTGTTCTTTTGCCTTCAAAATAGCTATGATTTGCTAATAAATGATATGCCTTAAACCCTCTCTGACAAGCTCTACCAACACAGTCATATTTTTCCCACTTGCATTTTCACATCATTTGAATGCATGCATTGTCAGCCTCCTCTGCCTCCACTTCTCCTTCCTACATTATGTGCAGCACCCATTTGTTTCAGATTATAAAAAACACTAGTGAATTCCGAAAGCATTAAAAAGAAGTAGCTGGCATATCGGATCTGTGGAAAAATTGGTCCAGTAGGTGAAATGAGACTCAACTTTAGAAGTAACTCACAAATAGGAGAGAGGTGTCAAGTATTACTTACTCTAGGATGCGTTGCATTTTCCTTTTGAAGTTATACAGAACAATCATGGCCGCTGCCCTTGCAGAAAACTGCAAGAAACCTGCTTCTTTTGGGTTTTGTTTTTTTTAAAGGAATGAGGCAGATGGTCCTGGCTTCATATATAGAAGATCATCCTACACAAAACTGGGGTGCTGGCACATGATACGTGGTTAGAATGTTTTTTTTCTGGGTACTTCCCCAGGAATGTGTGCAACCAAGAGTTGTAATAGCAGGATAAGAAAGAAAAGGGGGCGGGGGGGGAAGAAAAGCCAGGCTGAGAAGAAAGAAGGAAGACAGAAGCCCCGTGGCAGCAGGCTTTGACACAAAAGGAAAACACACAAAAAAATAGTATAGCTGTCTGAGCAGATGGAGAGTGCAAGTGTACCTCTACATGAGGATTCAGATTACCGCATTGACCACTATTTCTGAAGGGGATTTGAGCTGGTGAGCAAAGAAATTACTTCAGCTCAGATATAGGAGGTGGCAAGAGATCTGTTAGACTCAAATCACCTCCTACACAATTCAGAAAGCTGCATTTCAAGTCCTGCAAGCACGCAGGATCAGGCCAAATGCATGGTGGGTTTTACTCTATGACTGGACCACTCCAGGAACCCAAACTGGAGACTCTCCCATCCAAAGAGCAACTACCAGCAGTTGTATTCTTGGTCACAATCTTCCTCCCCTGTCGCTTGTCACAGTTATGGACTCGCTTTCTTTGTCACCCCTCCTGAATATCTCCTCCTGCTTTCAGCCTGTGCTTAATCCTGCAGGAAACCTCACTCTCCCAAGAAGAGCATTTCTGTACATAATCTCCAGACAGCAGCTGTGAGCCTGGCACCCAGAAAGGGGATCATTGTGCAGAACCGTGGCACCAGGGATGAACTTCCCCTCTCCGCCCGCTGCCATTTATTTAAGTGGTGCTGGAAGAGCACTGTTAGTTTACGCACACACACTGCCAGCAGCAATTTTCGCTGGCAGCTGTGGGATGCTTGTCCCTTTGCCCTCATTGCAGGCTATCCTGAGAATCTGCCCAACCATCTATTTTAATATTTTTTATTTTGCATTTTAAGAGATTGAACTTCCCACCTGCCAACAGAAGGAGCACTTGTTTTTCGCATTTGGTCCTCCAGGCTATGGCTGTATTACTGAAAAGTCACTTTGTCCATTTTTAATATCCAGAAATACATAACAGCTGTGCTTTCTCGTAGTCCTTTTGTATAAGAGTGGCTCACAGACAATACTAAGTTCAAGGCTGACAAGTCTCAGACCTAAACTGTCTGAAAAAAAATGCCATTTTTTTCTTTTTTTTTTTACACTTTGTACTAGTTCTCAAGACACACTATCCTACCAGTACCAGTTGGTAAAGCAACAGGTGTTATTTAAAGGGAGAACAACTTGGATGATGTAATTCTTCATGGTAGGCTTATCAGTCTTTTAGCACATTCAGCTTTTATATTCTGACATCAGATAAACTTATATAACAGCACAGAACATACTGCTTTATGGGACAACATGTACGTCGAGTTCAGAACACTGCTCTTTTGTTTCAGACTGCAGACATTTTCTGTACTTCTCCTGAAGAAAAGCATATGCTGCACAAACACTTTAAAAAGCATCCAAGTGGAATTCAATATATCGAAAGAAGCTAAAGTACTCTGGAGTGATTCACAAAAGCACTTCAGCATAATGGCACAAAAGGATAATTAAGGAGTAAACCCACAGAGATACTGAGACAACTAAAATCTCTCCAGTTTCTCCTGCAATTGATCAGAAAAGCCCACTTGCCCATTGATGGTGTACAGGTAGATGTAAAGGTGGTTCCAGATCACTGCAAATAACTACGAAAACCTTCCCATCTTCTAATACAAATCCTCAGTTTGGGAGGATTTAAGTGCTTCTGCATGGAGACAGTTGGGATTATGTGGCCACAACGCTGAACAACAGCATTTCTCTGCCTCCTTCCTTGGCTCACCTCACATGCAGAAGAGCGCTGGAAGCCATGCACCCAGGAGCTGGTCTCTGGTAGAGTAAGAGTCAGAGCAAAAATGGTATTAAAAAGACAGAGATGTTTGAAATGGCAGAAATGCCTATGGAAAAAAAAGAAAACTTATGAAGACTTCTTAGTTTTCCAAAAATAGCCTTTTTGACCTATCCTTCATCACGGACAACAAACAGAAAACCACTCAAGGAAAAAGAAATATTTTTTTTCCTCTAGCTCAATAAAAGTTTTCCAGATTCTGCCTATGCAAGCCAAGGCATCTCCCCATTGAAACAATGCAACATTGGTGAAAAGTAAATAGTCACCATTCATCTTACTGAAATGGATCACAGCGAAACTATTTACTTCACTTTGGTCCTTCTCAAAGTATGTTATTCCCTGCTCAAACTATTATAGATGTCAAAGTCATCAAGCAAAAAAAAAAAACCAACTAAAAAGCACACATAGCACTTTCTCAAAGGCTGAGACAGATTTCCAGAAGGGTTCTTATACTCAGCTACTATTTGCACACCTTTAAAACATACCTTCCCTTCCCTCTTTGGAGAGGGTTATACTCAAAAGAGGTACATGCACGTACACATTCCTGCTAGCTTTGGCACACATCTTCAGGATCTGTGGACCTGGTGATGAAAGATGCTTTGCTGCCATGAGCTGGAGAACAGCTCCTACCTGTAGCTCCACATCAGTGAGTTCTCCCCACTGTGCCACATACACAAGACGCTCTGAGCATCCAAGCATTTAGCTGACAATCCAGTCCTTCTACAGATGAGGTGCCTCCAACCAGTCAATAGTCCAAGAACCCCATCCCATAGTGACAAAACATCGCCGGGGGCAATATTCACATATTGCTGTATCTGTTCATTCATCACCAGAGAGCATCGGTGCTACCTTCAGGTGGTTGACACGAGTGCTGCCTTCCTTATCAAAGGCTTCACAGTGAGTAACCTGCTCTGAGGCAGATCCATAATCACTGCAGATGCTGTTTGCCCATCTTCACCATGTCTACATAAGTGAACATATGGCCTTCTAGCACAAGGCCAGCTTATACAGTCATTAATTAGATATAATTTCAGTCTGTTCAGCGCATGCAGTACAAAAATCTGTCCTTTGGCAGGAAACGTTCTTATGCTGCACAGACTTTCTCCCTTTGTAAATTGCCTCATCCGATGAAGAAGAGTTCATTCCTTTGCCTGTGATCAGATAAAGTTCTGTTTATTACAAATGCAAATATAGCAGCGTAAACACATCCGAACTTGCCAGTGGGTTTCTTCTCACATTCTCTAGTTCTCACTACAAGCAGAAGATGGAAGCTCCTGTATCTCCCTCCAGCATGCAATACATAAGATATTTTCCAAAAGCACCGTCACACCACAGCCCAGCAAAGCACTACAATGCCAATAATTCAGTCATGCTGCCAGGCTCAGGATTAGTCATCAAACTCAAGGAAAGCTCATGAAAGTTCCCACTGTAGATATATCCCATGCCTCTAAATACCAAAGTGGACTTGCTGAATGGCTGGAATTTGCTCGTTTTTAAGTGAATGATCAGAAAGAGGATTAATTAAACATGAAGATTCAGAAAAGTTGGCGTGTAAAGTGCATTTTTGGTAAAAGAAGATTTGTGTCTCTCTGCTTCATTTTCTCACCCAGTATAAAGCATAAGGCAGAGGCACAGCTCCAGACTGGACTGCTCCTCAGAAGAAACAAGAGCACATGAGAACCTCATTGTGGTTTCCTCATCAACATATGTGCAAAGGAGGACTTTAAGCTGCATCCTCTTCTTCATCCCTCATAGCACCATGCGGAAGTTTACAATACAGTACCGTTTGCCATATGGCACTGCTTGCAGAAAAACATAGCAAATTCATGGAGCTTTTGAGACTTTCCTAAGATCAGATGAGGTGAAAACTGACAGTTTGTGGGGAGAAAGGACATGGCCCACAGGCACAGACTGGCGTTGGTGGTGGAGATGACCTTCCATGTGAAATGTGGGGAGTTTTCAACGACAAAAAGCAGGTATTTTATAGAAAGATGTAAGGACACAATAGCAACAACAAAAAAAGACATTTTAAGAACAGGATCCATCTAAATTACTCTTCCTGAATTCATAGAATTATAGCATGGTAGGGGTTGGAAGGGACCTTTAGAGATCATCTAGTCCAACTGTTCCCCTGCAGAATCAGGTCAACCTAGTTCAGGTCGCATAGGAACATGTCCAGGCGGGTTCTGAAGACCTCCATGGAAGGAGACTCCACACCCTTGCTGAGCAGCCTGTGCCAGGGCTTCCTCACACTCACAGTGAAATAGTTTTTTCTTATATTTAAATGGAACTTTTTGTGTTCCAGCTTCATCCCATTACCCCTTGTCCTGTTGCTAGCTACTATAGAAAAAAGGGATATTCCAACCTCCTGACACCCACCCTTTAGATATTTGTAAATGTTAATAAGATCTCCCCTGAATTATTTAAAAATAACTTTTTGACTTCTTGTAGTAGCTCCTGATTAGACATCAGTTACAGAATAAAAAGACTCCAACAACAGTGGCCCTTTAAAATACAGTGATGAACAGAGCAGCTTTTCAGTGGAAAGAGATGGGCAATAAGTTCTTTCCTTTAGAAGCTAGCTGGTTCACTTGTTTCCCCTTGAATCCTATAATGTTTCCATATGCTTATTTTTAGCTGAGAAAATAAACTTACTTGAAAAGTGCCCTGAATCTCTCTTTCATGTGAACTCTGTTAGCTTTATTCAATTGTTTCACTAGACATACAAGTTTCTCACAAAGCAGAGTACTCACAAATTACATGTACCTACTAATTATTATGAGTGGAAACTAATTCTAACTTCATTATTGTGTTTCATTGCAATGGACTAGTTTTTAAGATTGACTTCTGTCAGATTCTTAGAGTTAGTTGAAAAGCTGTATTTTAAGCATCTATGGTATATGAATAATGCTGTGCTTATGTAGTATATTAATTCTTTATTCAATTCCAGATTTCCAGTTGATTTGTATTTACTGAGCAGTCATTATCTTAATGTAATTCTTCACTATCAACTTCTGAAATCAGAAATCACTGTCAGCTGATTGTTGTTGGCAACTGCTAGTATCTTCTTTATGCCTCTCTCCAGAAGCAGTACCTTCAGTCAGAAACAAGGCAGCACTCTGTGGTCTACATACTATCTAGAAGTCATTATTATTATTTTATATTATTATAGTATATTATTATTATTTATATTTATATCCCTAGACTGTACCAAGATCTGAGGAATTGAAGGTTTTTTTGACATCTTTGCCAACTACATCCCTTTCTCAGAAGTGATGACAATGAGTTGGTAACAAAGAATCACTGAAGATGGTTGACATTCACGAGGAAGGCTGAACCAGCCCAACACCTGGTGACACAGTGCTGTAGGAGGTCAGGGTGTGATGAGACAGGTGGGGAACAAGACACATGAGTAGGTAACTTTCTTATTGGCATTTAATAGGATGAAATACATACCACACAGAAACTTGGAAAGCTAGACAGTGTCTAGTACTCCCAAAATCTATCAGATATGTCCTTGAATTGTACTGCAAAGTAGTGAAGAAAACGAAGATAAAAGAGAATGGGAGATTTCAGTTTTCCTCTCAAAATTTAGATGGTCTATATGTTGCAGCTCACACCACACACACACTTGCCATGAGAGAAGCTGGGCACCTATGAGGTTGGGTTTGGGAAAAGGAAACACCTAAATCAGCACAACGTCAGCCCCCATTTGGTTGTAAAGGACAACATCATTCAGCTCTGACAGCTGAAAAAGAGCACTAACCCCAAACTGACACAGTCTAAGCAAGGACAAGAAAGGCTTGCTGGACAACAGGAACACAAAAGCTGAAACATTTGCCATCTCTAACCTCGGTGAGTCCAGCAGAATGATTCATGCAACTTCAAAGAATTCAGAACTGTCAACAGAAAGTATTACACGATTTAGTAAGTTGCTAAACTTACTAAAGTGAAACTTTACTGCACATAAATGCCTCCGAGACCTACTCTTGCCTTTTCATCTCCACAGGGCACTGATGTGGACTTTTGTTTCATATTTTCTTTTGTTTCTTCTGATGCTCAAACAAACGCTCTGCTAGAACAGATGATCATGTGGATCATCCATTCCTGCAGTGAAAAACTACAAAGGAAGCCCACATTTCCTTCCACTGCCAAAACCACTTAGACATTTGGCAATGTAGGATGCATTCTTTATGTTAACTGGCAGCTACTGTCTGACAGCTGTTCAGCAGGCTATCTGAAAAACAACCTGATGGCGTGACTCCAGTTCCTGACAGACTTATTCCAGATCACAAAGCTTCCAGATTATTATAGGCCAAAAGACTTCATCCAGTGAGTCCTCCATCATCTCATTGTCTTCTACCTTTGCTACAAAGCTGTATCATTTCTTCCAAAGAAGGACAGCTGATCTGATGTCTTCAAATATTTGGCCAAATGGAGAAGCTACTAAATTTATGGCTTAGTTCTTTCATAAATAAATCATCAGCATAATCAAGAGTGTTACTTATTAGTAGCATGCATTTTGGGTCCCAACTTCCAGACATCAAACTTTGTTATGCCATTGACTTATTAATCTAATCTCTGTCTGCTGGTTGAAGTGTTCTCCTACATACAGACTGAACTGGCAACATCTTAGCTTTCTCTTGGCTCAAATCAAAAGCTTACTACTCCCTTACAGCTTTTCTACACTTCCTCTTCGACTTGTGACTCTTGTGAATCAAACTTTTTCACACAGTACTGAATCTTCATCACTCCTGTAACTATAGATCAGTGGGTTTTCTTTATTGAGTACTGTACACTGAGAGCTCATTTTGTTATCTATCACAAATGGTATGTGTCTCTCAAACTGCAGTTCTTCCCCCTCTTGGGTCGTAACCTGCACTTGGCTTCTAGATACCATCTCTTTTTCAACTGTATAAATGTTTCACCTTTATCAACATTCCACCTTCATCAGTAGTCTATATTCACCACCTATGGCTGTCGAATTAATCAAAAGAGAGATCACCCTTCTTCCTCATCTGCTCCTCCCCAAAAACATCTATTTGAAGCCCACTGGATTTTTATGAAGCCATTTCATGTCACATATAATTTAGTCACATTAGCATTTATTTACTATTTAAATGGTGCTACCAAGATTTTTCTAATGCATTTTCTTCATTGCTTAATAAGAATGTTAACAGTCACTCTTAATTAGATGTGTTGGACTATGAACCTCAAGAACTCCAGGGAGCGCTAACATTAAATTATTTACTTTTACACTTCCAGAGGTGATGAAAGGGAGGAAAAAATTTGGGTATACCTTTTTTTTTTTTTTTCTTTCCCGCACAGCTGCAGAGACTTTCATCTCAGTTCTGCAGTGTGACAATGTTAAAAAGCTTCTGCAACTTTGCACACAATAGAAGATACATCTCAACATTACTTTAATGAGTTCTTCTCATTTAAAAAAATCCTGAAGTATCTCAAACCATGAGGCACTGTCTTTCAGTGAACATCATCTAGTGCTTCCTAAGGTCCGTACTCTTCCTTAAGCCACCTGCCACTTTAAAAAATAAGCATAAGGACACCAATATGCAGAATGTGACAGGAAACCAAGTTCTCTTACCTACTTCCTCTCAGCCAGGATCACACACCTCATTTATTTAGAATTTCTTTGACATTGATGGCCCAGAAATTCTATAGACCCATGTTAAGAACTAAGATATCGAAATGAATTAATTAAAGAATAGAAAGCACAAGCTTTCTGGAAGTCATATATATTTATTGCTGAAATAGTCAAAGTTAGCTAATGCCAAGGAATTTTCCCTTTTTGATGTGTTGGGCCAGGAAGCATCTACACCATCATGTCTTTTTGCTTATCTCCCATCTCTCTGGCAACAGGCAATCGATACTCTCTCCAACAACCATAAAGTAAATGAAAAAGCTTGCAGAGAATTAGAACTGGGTATCTGCTACTTTGTGTGTTTAGTTTAAGCCATGTGAAAATTTAACATTTAAACATGTTTTGAAATAAGTACTTACTTGGAAAAAGCCCTGGGGTTTTGCTAGAAGGAGACAGGTGTTTGAAATTGCTGCTATTTGTTTCTCTCAGTATTCAGGGACTTGAGTTATGCGACTGGATTGTTCTAAACTGATCCTGGCAAACGGTCTATACTAGAGGAAGTAAAGCTATGCAGTACTTAAAACTTACTATTTTTGTTCACTGACCCACTTTTACACACATAATTACTTGTAAGTGTTAATGAGATCCTCCTCAGTCTTCTCTAGGCTAAACAGTCTCAGGTCCTGCAGCCTTTCCTCAAAAGAGAGACATTCTAGTCCCTTGATCATCTTGGTAGCCCTGTGCTGGACTCTCTCCAGAACTTCCCAAGCACTCTTGAAGTGCAGAGCCCAGAACTGGACCCAGGACTCCAGATGAGGCCTCACCAGGGCAGAGTAGAGGGGGAGCAGAACCTCCCTCGACCTACTGGCCACACTCTTCTTGATGCATCCCAGGATGCCATTGGCCTTCTTGACCACAAGAGCATATTACTGGCTCATGGTTAGTTTATTACCAACCAGGACTCCCAGGTCCCTCTCTGCAGACGGAGTGTCCACAGCCTCCATGGACAATGTCTTCCCGTGCTTAATCGCCATTACAGAGGAAGAAAAAAATATTTAAAATCTAGGATGTCACTGGAAATTCCTCTGTTCCAGACTGAGGATGTGGTTTCTCATCCAAATATCGAGCACCTTCAAGGTCAGCTTGGCTTCTTCTCCAAACCTTTCCATTAGAACATAAAAGACAATCCATCACAACATACCAAATATACTTGCTTTCATTCCCCCAGTTAAAAGATTTTATCCAAATATGAAACTGATGCAGTCAGATTGCACTTTGCAATCATACAATTTTTATGGAGGAGCTGTAAATATTTGTAAAAGCAAATACACTTTGAGAGGATGCTTCAGAAAAAGCCCTGTTAAAGACCTTATTCTGAGCATTCAGTGATTTCAACACAAAACTGACTACTCAGTATTAGAGAAAAAGCAGAAAAGAGGGAGCAAAATTTCCTTTGTTAGTGTCAAAATCTTCAGCTCTTTCAAAAATAAAAGAAATCACATCCTGTAGTTCTAAAAGCTGCTGCAAGAATCAACACAGTATTTTTCTTCCAGGAAGAAGAAAGTCAGTTTCCCATCAGGCGATCACAGCTAAAACAATCCATCCGCACTGTGATTAAATGAAACTTTTAAAATGTACTCAAAAGCTACATTCATTCCTGTAAGGAAGAATGACCTCCCTCATAATGAGCTCCAAGGCTGGCAGCCAGCTTACAGAGGTTTTATAATGACCAGATTTGGCTTCAGAGTAGCTTCATTTTGGATGTAGCATAGCAGATTTGGGGGCCTGCTGAGGCACTGAAGAACTGGACTCAAATTGGGGATGCAATTGCAGATGGGACAAATGTTATTTTTGTATTTAAGTAATATACTATGAACCTCAAAATTAGCTTTTATTTTAATTTTCTACCTTCAGCTAAGCACTAGAACTAGATTACTTAAGGCAATCTCAAATACTGTATTTCTGTTTTGAATGGGCGTGACATGAGAAGAAAGCTCCTTATATACTAAAGACCATGTGTTGCATCAAGGGATGCACAACACTACTGAATGCAATTTGTCTACTAAAATAGTAATCCATGTAAAAGCCAAAAAACATCCTACCTGCAACAGAGCAAAAAGTTATCTGTGAAGGAAAGGTGAGGAAAAGATATGGTGATGGACAACAGGACCAAAGGTTTGCAGAGATCTGCTGCAGGGTCCCTGTGCACCCCATTCCTTTATATTAACGTGTAACATTTGTGCATCAACTGCACACCTCTACTCCCAGCACTGCCTTGCTGCTGGCAACACAACAAACTTGTCAATGAAAGATGTATAGCTGTTGGATGCAACTGACATCTGGAGTTGGTCTATCTTGGCCTAGACAAAGCAGTGGGACAAGTTTTAGGTACCTGGCTGCATTTCAGTACTTAAGCTAGGCAACGAGGCTCTGGCTCTGCAGATAGCTGTTGCATCCCAGCCAGGCTGGAAGCCATGAGCATGCTCACACACCATCTGAAAGGAATTGAACCTCAGCTATAAGCTTTTTCAGATCTCAAGTGAGGACTCCTGCACACTCCAGGCTGAGGTGTGAACAACCGTGACCAAGGAAAACATTACAAGAGCCTGTCTTCCAAAACCTGCCAGACGTGAAAAGAAAGCAGTGGACAGGGGCACAGCAGTGGGAGTCACTTAAGTAGTACCCAGCACCAACAAACACACATCTGAGAGCACAGTCTATGTCTGGAGGTTCCCCTCCATGACCTTCTCCTCACTAATGTTTTAAAAGAATATAGTGCACAATGCCAGGTACTCAGCGTTGGAAACCCACATTCACAGAAGACTTGTAAACACTTTTCTGCATCCCTTCCCGCTTTTGGTGCAACCCAGTTCAGGGCTAGGAAGAAGGACTGAGCTTGCCCACAGCTCCAGATTTAAGTAGGAGAAAACTCCATTGTCTTTCTTGCACAAACAAGGGTCTGACATACTTCCCAAATGTAATTAGGAAGGGATTTTCACATTTGGAAATTCCACCTTAGACAGGCGAAGCCTCTTCTAGTGAGGGTTTAGCCTGAAGTTACTGTACCTTACAACAATATCACCCCTTCTGTTACAGCACCATTCTATGTTTCTTTTTTTTTTCCTTTATATTCAATATATTGCATAAATTATTTTGCATTAAATCAAAACAGAACATAGAGTTCAGACAGCTGTAACCAAAAACATAAGTGTTAAGAGTTCAATAAGCAGAAGTGCCATTCCTACAGATGTATGCACAACTGGTAAGATTGGGAAAGAAGTTTGCTAGGAAAGATCTTACTGGACCAAACCTCTATCCCTTTGGGGTCAAATCTCAACAATCCTCTTCCAGAGGTCATATTTAATCCTAATTATCAAGAGGGAATTCTATTAGCTAAAAAAAAACATCAAAACAAAAAAATAAGCTTTGTATGTATTCTAATACTTAATTTATTTTTGCAGGACTCCTGGTTTGAACAATATCATCAAGCAAAGAATATAAAATAAACTGGAAAGTAGGAAGACTGGAAGAATTCACTGTTACACATACAGTTTTTCTGTGTTTTCTCCAGCACATGTTATTGACAGAGGTGCAATGGTAGCACAGGAAGATATGCCCAAATTACATTCCCTCCAGCTTGTGTAGTTAATAACTACAAATCGAGTCACCAGGAAAGAGATGCCAGAACAAGCTGTACAAATTTAAGTACATAGGCATTTCAACTGAAATGAAGGGGTGAAACCACAATTTCACTACAGTCCCCAGAAAACTAAATCTACCATGACAAGTCTGACTCAGTCTTGCCTGCATCTTCTCTACAGCGGTATCTAGCAACAGGGATGGCCACAGCCCTTCAAAGCATGCTGTCCTTCCCTCCACTGGCCTACATCTGCATCTGCATTACCACTCCTTGTAGTACAGTTAATAGAGATAAGCAAAACATAAGCCATTTTCTTTGCTCTGTAATTTAAATCTACTTTCTGGCTGCAGCCGCCAACTGCATGTTAAACACATAAGCACCGTAAAAGCACTAAGACTTTGGAATGATGAACTCAAGGGAAGAATGTGATTCTGTACTAGCACAAAGTACAGTATGCAATTACAATGACTACAAATACTTTATGTGGAAGATTTACTGGTAAACCTCCACAGGGCCTGTAATCCCCAGCACAATTTCCTGCTCTCTTATTAAAGGAAGATAACCTTTTGGCAATTGTTTTTATAAAAAGACAGTAATTGTTCATGATAAAGAGCTTAATTAGATAAAGTATTTAATTGAAGACAATGACAGCAAAATACATTCTGTCTCTCAATTTTTGTAACAGTTGATAAAATGGGGAGAAAAGAGCACCTTATAATTTAGAAGTGCACAAGAAAATATGTAACAAAACACAGGATAGGAATTGCAGAAACACTTTCCAGCCAGCTGCAGATAGCTGGACAACAACAGCACACACATATTTGACTTTCCCTTGGGTGGTTTTGTGGGTTTCTTGCTGGAAGTGGAAGTAACTGTGATACACACAGACTTCTAATGAAATGTTGTAATGGAGCCCTTTGTTACCATGTGACTGGGACAGTGCACGACCACGTGCTTTGTTTTATTCAGAAAAGAAGCCTGAGGAATTTTAATCAAATACAAACGCAACATAACATACAGAGTGGCCAAAAGTAATCTAAGCCATCTTGTCTTAGACAAATGCCATCCTAAAAAGTTAGCAGCTTCTAGCCTTGATCAAAAGAACCCTCAAACCATGCAATAAACTGAGAGGCACAGAAATATGAAGATAATGAAGCGTAAAGGAAAGGCAACAACTGCTCCATGTCTGTAGGTGCTCAGAGTTGCCACAGCAACACGAGATAGGCTCGAAGAGGCATGAAGAAGCAACGAGGTATCAAGGACTGCATTTCTCACACTTCCCCCATCCCGCAGCCTATACACACCCCTAAATGTTGGCAGTTCCAAGACATCTAAACTGCAGACGACCACCATGAAATATGAAGTGAGACTAAGAAAATATCCACCAAATATTAAGTGGAATTTTGCACTGTCTCGACTATCAGCTCCTGGATACATTTCTAGATGCACCTACCCACCAAAAGCAAAACACAGGCCTAAGAAACAGGGCACAAAAGTGCACACCTCAGCCAAATGTTAAGCATGGATCCCAGCTCTGTGTCAGGTTAAGCTTTTCCTATCAAATTATACTAGTTTGTACACAGGTGCAGTCAGAAGCATACTTGCACACAGCACCCTGGAGAAGCTGGTGCACCACAGCAACACCCCAAGCTCTCCCTCAGAAGAGAGACCAGGATGGATGCTTTGCACATCAGCACCTTACTTAGTAGTCAGCAGAGCAGACAGAATACAAACGAGTTGCAGCTCACCATGCTCTAGCCTGCCCCTTAATTACATCTTGACAGCACAAGCTACTGAAACACATAGAGCTCAGGCCCTGTCAAGTAGCAGAAACTGCTTCTCCAGAGCAGTGAAACAGAGTAAAGATGATCCATGATGAGAAGCAGAAGCCCTAGGATTAAACAGAAATAAGCCAAAGGATCACATTGTTCATCTGGCTGAAGGAAAAAATTTAAGAACAAGAACTCCCTTCGAAACAAGATAGGAAACTCAGAAACAGCAAAAGGTTAACTCATCCCAGAATAGGAGATGATATGTATATGAGCACCTCACAGCTGACATTTACTTGCAGGGCTGGCAAAGAGAGCGAAACTGTCCTGACATAGGAAAGCAGCAAACTTCAGGGAAATGACGTTAAAATCGTGCAGCTGAGATTCGTTTTCCACTGTTTAAATCCTGAACTAGCAAGGTATGAAAGCACAACTATGCACCTTAGATGCTTTGGACACTCAGGTCAGGCACGTGCACAGGCCTCACCAGCCATGTAATTTATGTAGTACTTTTTGCAATACTTAATCACAAACAGAAAGACCATCATGTTCACTGTGTGTCACCTGGTGGACTAGGAAAATAATATTAGGCACACATAGAGACAGAAGATGCAGACAAATGTTCCTTCCTGGTTCTCCCTGAGAAGAGGCATTTGTCCACCAGCTTGCCCTGAAGCTGCTGCTCCCCTAGGTCTGCTGCTGCAAACCCCGCAAGAGCCTCAAGCTCCCAGCTGAGCGGTGAGAAACAAACATCTGGGTGCTGGTACGTGGCTTGTGTACAGGGTCCACATCTGCCTCTGCCCAGAGGGAGTAAGTGTTTCATGGAAGCATTTTCTCCAAATGTAGAACTAAATTCCAAAAGCCAAAGAAAACCCAGAAATGTATTTCTTTGCTTGGCCTGGCCTCAGAGCCTAACGACAGACACTCATGGCAAACCTGGGCTCATGCCAGCAGCAGTTTGAATAGGGAGCTTTTTCCTCCTTTCCACAGCAACTGGCTTGAGAGGTTTACATTCATTGTCCTAAGCATGCATAGACATGAAAAAAGGAACCAGGAAACCAACCTTTAGGGCAGTTACAGAAGGCGACAAGAAGAACTGGCATCTCATCTGTCCTCCTGTATCGAGTCCCCAGGTCTCCGACCAAACACACTGATTAAGGCAACATCCAAGCCTTGAGATAACGTGCATTTCAAGCATACATACAGAAATAACACTTTCAAAGGACGATATCCCAGCCCTACTGAAGCCTGGGTGAGCCTGTAAGGCTATTAACAGCTCATTTTGCACACCTGTGAATGACTTGAAGCTCTGGCAAGATTTCTGTTTACAACACATAGAAGAAATCCTGCTCATCTCTGTGTGAAGTTTATTAGTAAGAGCAGGCAATCATATAAAGGGCAATATTGCAATGTGTCCAGCTAATTTTCCTTCATCTGCTTTCCTCTAACTAAACACATTTTGTGTTCGTTGGAAACTATCCAGGAAATAGGTCATAGATAAGCACTGTTATTAGAAACCACAAGACGAAGATAATTCTGAAATACAGGATAAACATTTCAAAGTCTTGTTATAGCACATGTACACATATATGGAGAAATTACTTGTTTAGAAATCAACTGGAAATAGTAAATAATATCTATGCAGCACTTAGCTGGACCAAGCACTTTCCGAACCCCCTTTTTTCATCTCTGCCAGTCAAGAATGTGCTCAGAGCAATTCACTGACAGGGATCCCAGTTGAAAAAGTGCTCTCTTCTTTTCACTTCATCCTTGGGCACTGCCAATGAATCAGTCTCTTAAAACATTTTGCCATCTCTGAGGCATACCACCCAGCACAGGACAGCAATATCCTCAGTCTGCATGTGGCACTCTATGTCAGCAGGGTAACACTTGGCCCAAACTTTAAAAAGCCAATAATGCAGAAATCGTGTGCACCATCTCCTATGCACCTGAAGAATGTGCAAGTTGGGCTCCTGTGAATGCACCTCCACCAACAGGAACTTCGAAACAATGCTATAGAAGGTTGGAGAGACGATTTCACAAGACCCTGCTTGCCTAATTGGAAATAAGTATATTTTTCTTAGCAACTGACATCTCATGAAACTCACTGCTTTCTCAAGTGCAAAACATGTGTGCGGGGAAATCTGAGGTCTGTCATATGACCTTCATGTCTTTCATAATCATTTCAGAGGAAAAAAATGCATCAGTCCTTGGCACATCACAGGTCCTTTTTCTGACTAAAATGTGATGTCTCCTGTTTTAACAACGGAAAATCACCACCTTTCCAAACAACTGGTGGCATAATTTTTTACAATGTCCTTGACTTTTGTATCTTAAGTCTCTACAGAGGTAAAGCAATAGCAGATAAGTCTACTGAATTGTTAAATCCATTGTTATCCCCAACCCAAGCCAGATGACTTCATTTATACTTTCACTGATCTTGGCTCTCCTCCTCAAAAACATTAAACCAGGATTTTAAATTAATATTAATTCCCACAAGTTATACTGTGTTATTTCTCACAAACAGTACCAGATTTCTTTCTGAAATATGACTCTGCAAACTGCAAGTGGTTGAATGAAGTATTGTATACAGCTTAGTCTTGGATTAAACCTTAATGGATGTATTCCTTCACTACTCATACACTGTGTGCTGAAGCAATGCCTATCATAAAATGGCCCATGCTTCAAGCAGAGACCAAATAAACTAGTCCTAAATTGAAATGATGTTCTAACTTTGCAATTTAAGATGGGTTGTTTATGAACCTTCACTGAAGAAATAGGGTATGGTTTTAAACACTGTAAAAAAAAAAACACCAACCCAGAGGTAGCTGCTTAAGAAACATATTTTCCTTATTTTAAGGTCAACTTTTAAACATCTGCATCTGACAAACATTTTATTTCCATAGTACAGCACAAAAACCACTAATGACAGATTCAGTTGCTATTTTGGTTCACTTCAGGGCTTTAAAATAAAGTCCTATTTTGATACAATAATAGCCATGTTTCTTAGGGTAATCATTAGCAATACTAAGGGAGTATTTCTATAGCTCTAAAGTAAGTGTTGATGCTCTTCCAAGCAAATAAAATGTGCAATATACTGGACTGTTCATCTTTACATGAGTAAATTATATTTTTCCATAGGCTACTATACAGATTGACCACTAACAACCTTTTAAATCTGGAGACAACAAAACTCTTGACCTCTTTGATACCCGTATCAAACTTTTCACTTTGGCCATCATGTCCATTGCCTTCATCACTGTAATTCCACCCTTATGGAGCTGACACTGAATAGAGCTGCAGTCCTGCAAGTCCTCCAATTTACTGCAGGAGAGGCTGAGACTCCCTCCAGACAATAGGTAAGAGACATCTCTATCTCAAATATTCAGCACCACTTCAGAAAACCAAACTACCAAGGAAGAAGATGAATAGTGGGAACATGCACTGACAAGGATGAAGTACCTGGGCTGCCAAGAGATGATTGAGTGTTATTTGACTGATGGTGCAGTAACAGCAGAGCCCTAGTCAGCACCAGTGCGGGCTGTTGTGTCAAGAGTTAAACTTGCTCACAGACAAATGAGACTGTGAAAGGCCTTCACAGCTGAGTGAGGTTTGCATGCACACATCTATGGGGAATGAAACACTGCGGCATGACTGTACTATAGCAACTTGAAGCTTCTTGAAACCATAAGGAAGACATGTCACCGCTCAGCCATTCGTTCATCAAGTTAGGAGAGAAGGAGGTGAGCTATCTTCACTTTCTTTACATTAACTTCACACTTTTATAATACAGCAAGTCAATACAGGACACGGAACATTACCATGTGCAAATGTGGCTCACACTGTTGAGTAATACGGCTATTTTAAACCCTCTGCTGCTAAGCAACGCTGACAGTATGGTTAGAACATTTTGGAAATACCGAATGCTTCAGTTCTTCGCCCCCCACACATGTACAAAAGCTGCTCCCGCACTGTACATCCATCCAGAAACTATTCAAATATGAGACTTCAGTTTTTACAGGGCTGGTTCTCCATAGCATAGCAAGGACACTGGTAAAGTATTAGTGCAAAAGCAGCCCCTTAAGAGATGCACAAACCCAGCCCCTTAATTGGTGTATAGGCATCCCAAAGGCACCATTTGTGGAAAGGTTCAGCAGTCAGCTGCTCCTACCAGACACTACAGCTAACAAACCAGAAAAAAAATGTTCGATCTCCTTAATTGAAGAACAGCACTTGCTTAGATCACCTTCCGACGTCATGCTTACCTGAAGTGTCCAAGAAAGGGTAGTCCGTGTCTCTTCAGAGCCAGAAAGGGTACTTCTGACCAGCACTAAACTCATTAACTAATTGCTAAGTACTAAATGTGAAAAATTTCCAGTGCTTGCAGGCAACAGAGACAGAAGACAGCATGGAGAAAGCACAACACTTGTCTTAGGAGGTAGCTCAGATATGAGAGAACTTTTCAGAAAACTGCACTTCTAAATCTTTCTAGCTACTACCCTTCAAGAGGAGAAGGCATGAAACTGAGCTTAGAGTGCTATAACCCAGGCAGGGGCTGCCAGCAGTCAGTCCCTGTAAACTGGTCTCACCACATGAAGGGCTTTGTCACTCCTCTACTAAGCAACTGGCACAAAACGGCCTGGTGCCCATTAAGTTGGTTTCCTCTTGCCTAGATTGCTTCTCAAGGCTTGTCCACATTTTCTCAGGCAGAAGAGAACCTCTGAGATATGTCTCATTAAGAAACATTGCCCAGTTTTGACAGAACACACTTCAAGCTTTTCGTAAGCTTACTCCTCTCATTGTAATTCTAATTTACTAAACAGCACTTCATTTTGCCCCAGACATTAGCAAGGTTACAAATATGCATGTCTCTCCAACTATTAAAATGATGGCATCTTTTACTTCATCATATATTTATTCATCAGTTAACTTACATGGATTATTTCACTGCTAATCATTTAGACTAACACCCTTTTAGACATTTGTGACTTCAATACTGAAGATGTAGGTGGCTGGAAAGACTTGTCTTTCTCCTCCCTCCAGAGATCTACAATTAAAATGATGTGGCCAAGAGAGTGTGCCTCATACAATCTATACTTCTTTGACAGATAGCACAGGTCTAGACCCAACTTCCACTCAAGAAGTAAATCACTTAAGAATGGAAAAGCTTCTCTTAAACAGGCACACTATAGCCTCCTGGGGAGAGAGTGACATAAGATAGATGTAGAATCCAAATCTGAGTATCATAAAGGTACCATAATATAAAATGCACCAAAAAAAATTGTTTCTTCTCCAATTTTTACTGGAACAAACCCTAAATTTGGTAAGGGGAGAGCTATAGTAATAAATGGTTATACTGTAGTTGTAAAAGGTCATCCTACCTCCAGAAAACACATTTAAGGTAACATCTCTTTAGAGCGTTCCAAGCTTATTGCAGAATCAAGACTAGCATTCCACCCTCCATAATTAACAGAGCATGGTAATCCTAATCCCATCACATACATCTCCTTGATCTGCAACATGACTATCTGCAGTGATCAGCTGCTGTGGAAGACAACACCGATCAAACACATCAGCCTTCAGCCTGCAGTATTTAAAAGCCCTCTTCAGCTATCAAGAGGCAACTCTCTGCTCTATTTTCATCACGACACACTGAAAAACAAGAGACTACAGCATGACTAATGAACCCCTGAATTCCCATCCGCCAGCACAAGTCAGTCAGTGTTTCACCCGCTCACCCCCAACTACTTAGCGCTCCGAAGCGCCTGCTGAGCGCTGCACCGTATTTGCCTTAAAATGGGACAGCTGAGAACTGTAGCACATGCCACTCCTGGCTGCACACTAGACACCTCCTGCTTGCTTATGCTGTTAGACAAAAGGGTAATACTTCTGATAGCTTTCTCTTCTTTTGCAGCACTGTCACGTTTCATTGGCTGCAAATCACAGGAAGACCACAAAGAGTTCGTTTTCATTTCCACATCCAGTATCAAGGTTTACTTTCATGACTGCTAGAGTATGGGACAGGCATAGATCATTATCTAGGATGTAATTTAATGATTTGCTTGCCAATTTTCTGTCCTCTTTAGAAGCCTCTTCTCTACATTAAAATCTTCAATGCCAGGGGAAAAAAAAAAAAAAAAGTGCTTCTTTCCTGCCAAATTTAAGGCAGGATGAAAAACTGAGCAATTAATTTAGATATGCTTATAACAATATACTCTCAAGGTCCAAACCACTGAACAGGCAAATCAGGGTGGAAGTGAAGGAGCTCATTCTCCTCTGTTTCCATTGTCAATCAGTTAACTGGTTTGTGAGCCCAGTAAATCAGAATAATTCTCCATCTCTGTTCTCTCTCCCTTTTCCTCAGTCTACCAACAATGAGGCCCATGAAATCTGAAATCAAACACCACTACAACTTCGCCGACAGCTAAAACCTACAGCACAAACACTCAGTAAGGGTGGAATAAAGGCAGATTGTAGGAGTACCCAACGTCATTTTGATGCAAGTTTGCTCCACCTGGTGAAACACAGAAATTCAACCGACCTGCTGAAGGTACTTCTGACCACCCTACAGCTCTGTTGCATGAGAGTATTCTTGTGCTACTGAGAAGCAACCATATGCTGTAAGCAGTCACAATCACCGAAAGTATTACTGTATTAGCACTTACTAGGCTCAATTAGGGAGAAGGCTCCTGCTGTGCCAGGCATATGAGAAACAAAGCAAGCAGACTGCTGTAATCCTAGACTGAATTCTCTGCTACATAGATAAATTGCAGGAGCTGAACAAAGAAACAGATGGGAGAGAATATCCCTCGACTAAAAGGATAAAGCAATAGCAAAATCAGGGCACATTTTATCAAAATCTGAGATTTCAATCAGATGTTCGAGATCATGGCCAGCCTGACACTAGGCACACTCTGGAAAAGGACGTTTAGCTAAGCATCACTTTTCCAGACAGGGAATTGCTTCCACATGCATGTGGCAGCACCGTGACAAACCAGAAAGTGTGTGCAAAAAAAGGCATGATGAAAGTCAATGGAGATGTTTGGGTAAGAATTCATATCCAGACCAAGTCAGGATCAGAATACTTTGTTCACACACATTAAAAAAGCGCAAAAATTATTGAAAATTATTGAAGCCATTTTCATGCTTTTTGGGAACAACCTTTGGAGAACAATCTTTGGAACTTAGTAACAATTCAGCAGCAGGTCAGCTTAGAGAAGCAAAAGTCAGCATTGTACTATCATATCTCATTTCAAAAATCTCACAGATGCATGAATAGGACCCTGCAATTGGGAAAGGGGTTGATTTTTTACCCCACATCACTTCCTGTTCACAAGGATGCAAAGGCCAATGTATCTTAAATAAGTAGCAACTGGTCAATGTTGTCAGAGAAAAAGTCAATGGGAACACAGTAGGCATACTGTCATGAAGATGGAAAGGACGGAGGAAGGACAATCGCAGCCATTCAGTCTTCTAAATGACATGTTGCAGCAAGACTTTTGGGCAGCGCTTCCCTTAACAGAACACAGCAAATATGATCGAATACCCATCTTCTCCTTCTTTCACTTGATTTTCCAAACAGAACAGACAACAAATGTTAAGTAACGTCATCCTCTACTTCTCCAAAAACTCTTCCAAGAGCACTCGGTTATAGAGAAAGATGCCTGGGCTCTCAATTTCTGATGTATCACAAAAAAAAAAGAAAATATTCTCCCTATGAAACTGGGAACAATTTGTTTCCATGGCAGCAAGAGCAGTGATGAGCAGCTCTGCAAATACCTTGAGAATTATTAGGAGCACAATGTGGATCGGATGATTTATACACAACACAAATAGTGCAGGAGGTGATGAGAGCAAGCAATAGCCTTTGAAGTATGAGAATGATAGAGCTAATCATCAGATCTAGAATTCTGTCTTTCTCTTTCATCCCTGAGCAATTCAGAGAATACTGTCAGTGAATCATAATACTATAATCCCAAAGTGGGCTTGCAACAGCCAACATCTGCACAAGAAGAGCAGTAATTTTGACAATTTTCAAAGTAAGGTATAAACTTTGCTTAATCTACACTCTGCAGCACTGTCAACTCTTACCTGAAACAGTCTGACAGACACTGTATTACTCTGTAAAAGCTGCACATCTAAACCAACATCTACTGAAAATTTTCCATCAGTGAAACAAGTGTTATCCATCCTCAGCTTTGTGGGCACTGACACAAAAGTTCAAGGTGACACAAAGCCACAGGAGCTTGACTTGGGTTCTCATCTATCAGCTATACTGAGTACACCTTCCCTCCACCTTTTTGTCCATAAGTGCCCTAAGTTATTAGAGGATCTCACCTTAATATTGTTGTGTCTCAGCTCTTTAAAACCTTAAAATAGAATTTTGGTCCCAAAACTAATTGAACTAGACATGTTGATTGTCAAATATTTGCAACAGTTTCTGAAACAGGATATTTGTTAAAAAAAGAAATTCCATAACTTTTGAAGTACAAAAAAAGTTGTACATCAGCTAAAAGTTTCCACGCTATGATGGAAGACTAAACATCTTGTAAAGTTTTTCTACATGTATTCACTTCATTTTGTTTATTTTTAATATTGAAGACTGCTAGTACGTGCACTGGAGAGCGATATTGCTAACACTGTTATGACACTGCAACCTTGAAGGTACCTACAAGACTGAGTAGCATAGCAGCTATGCCAGGGCTAATCCACTTAAGAAAATCAAGATGAAATTCCTCACTTGACATTTCTGAGAACGAGGTGACAAAGTTTAAACAAAGCTATCACTGAAGGCACTCTACATACATAAAGACAACTCAGAAGTCTTCATGGAGATTACATCCAGTCTCCAGTAGAGAGATACAGCTTGACGCAAATATCCAACAAAAAAAAATGAAGTGGAGCAAGAAAACATTCTAGTGTCCCCTTCATGTTCCTCGGCTCCACATCACACAAGAAACCTCCCCTGTGTGACAGAGACAAGCTTTGAAAGAAGCTAGATCTGACATCTTCATGTTGGGTGGATTATCTTTTGTGGCTGTCAACTGATCTTGAAATAACAGCATGGGAAGATAAGCACTCTAAGGGTGCATCCATCCTCTGGGAAATAAACATGTCCATATGTATACACAGAAAAAACCAAATCTATAGAATGAAATGTGTGGGAACATGGGAACAGGAATTTTGTGTTGCTTATAAATACAAGTAATGATGCCCAGCTGTGTCAGAGCACTAGCCATCTAGTCCAGTAATCTGACTCTGAGAATGACAAAAGCAGATGCTATTTAGAAAGATCATGCGAATTTGGCCATTTTTTGCAGCTCTTTCCTCTTATACTCCCTGCGGGTTTGGAATTGCTATACTAAAGAAGCTAGTACGTACGTGGATATTAACACTGTAATTTTCCCTGAAATCTTGAATCCTTTCCTACCTGTAAATTACAGCCTTAAAAAATTAACCCTCACTACATCAGATGCTGTAGAGCTTGATCAACAGCAGTGCACAATTTCAGCCACACAAAAAAGTCTAAAAGCAAGACACAAGCAGGTAGGTATCTGCAACTCTTAATATCTCTAACAACTTTACCCTCTATGGAACCAGGCTCTTCCAGTGATAGGACAAGGGGCAATGGGTACAAGCTGGAACATAAGAGGTTCCAAAGAAACATAAGGAAAAACTTCACTGTGAGGATGATGGAACACTGGAACAGGCTGCCCAGATGAGTTGTTGAGTTTCCTTCTCTGGAGACATTCAGACCCTAGCTGGACAACTTTCTATGTGACCTACTCTAAGGGAGTTGGACTAGATGATCTTTCAAGGTCCCTTCCAATCCTTGAGACTGTGTGATTCTGTGAAAAGTTCTCCTTTAAGTTAACCCAATTCCTATTTGTTTGTTTGGGAGCACTTTAAATTGAATACTATTAAAACTTACTGGTGCTACACCAATGAAAACTGGAGATCCTGGCAATAGATGCTACCTTTGTTTTCTAAATGGCATGGTTCTTGCTAGGAAACAATATTTTCACATTTCATTGTCCTATTTTAACTCACTGTTTTTATAGTAGTTCCTCCTGAGTTCACACTCTTAGACCATATTTCATTGCTTCCACAGTATTACAGCACTACGAGGGACCAAGAGGCCACCACCACTGTATTGCGCAAAGTCAAGCTCAGTCACCTGAGTTGACTGTAACTCTGAAGCAACTGCGCTTAGCCTCATTCAAGAGCCAAAAACGAACCCAAGCACTGCTCTCTTAAGCATATTTACACAAAGTAAGACTTTTATTTCTATGCAAAAAAAGCCACATATTAAATTCCCACCACTGGACTCTGTGGAGAAGTTTGCCCACACAGCAAATAAGCGGTTTAAAAGCTTATCCCTGTACCACTTCGGTTTAATGTCTAGCCAGGAAATGCTTCTGCCTCTCCTTGCTCAAAGAACATGAATGTTATTCAAGTTTAGCGAGAGCAGCCATTATTCTGTTTGAAAGCAACAAAACATCACTCTACCTGCAGGAAGGCTTTGGGGTGAGCAGAAAAGCTCAAGGAGAAAACAATTATGTAAAGGGTACAGTTACCCTTCGATCAACAGCCAAAGATCTTGCTTGGGACTGGGTCCTAGTTAAAAGGCTGCTACCTTTTTTTAAACTCAATATGGAAGCATTGTTATGTTATTACAGTGCCACCAGACTATGATAAGTAAGCAGCATGTGACACTGGCTTCACAGAAACCTCTTCTGGTGGCAAGCGTTAGTGGAATTTTGAAGTATTTGACAAGCCCAGGGAGGCAAGGTCTGAAACATTTACATCTCAAACACTTAACCACAAGCTTATAAAGCACTGCCTGCACTAGCCTGATGTAGCATACCTGCTCCAGATCAAGAGTACGCTCACACCCAGTGCTTATACCTCCCTTCATAACATGCCTGAATAAACTTTGGCTAAAAGTTACAGCCAGCAGGAGGTGAAAAGTCACTTGAACTTGTCAGGGAAAGCTCCAAGTGGTTAACCCTTGTGGTTAAAATGGGCTGCATTAAACTGAAGCACATCAGTCAAGAGACCAGTCCCCCCTTCAGACCCTCTCAATAGCCAGCATGGCTAAAGCACGCCTGACACAGGCTGCAGCCTCCAAAGGCTCCCTCCTACCACCCCACACAGTGTGCTACAGAAAGCCTTCTCAGCTATGTAGCTAAAGTTAGCTGGTAGCATAGAAACGCGTTCTCACTACCCACATCTCCAGATGTCAGATTAATTTTAACATATTTAACCATATTCAAAATCTATGCAACGCCAGGAAAACAAGTGCATTAATTTGCACCCGTGAGAACTTCCAACTGGCAAATCCAGAAACAACATGTAAGTGATAAACAGGTTAGATAGTGCAAATAATCATGCATTCAGCTGTGGCTGTAATTTATCAATATAGGGCTTTTAGTAAGCAAAAAGCATTTGTACAACGACCTAGAAAATGAAGCACTGCCAAAACGATCAGCTGCTAGAAGCAACACTGCCATCTCATGATTTTATTTCAATTCTCAAGATATTCAGTGCTTCTATCAGGGCTTCAGATTCCCAACTGTTAAAACTCAGCTGTAAGTTGTACAAAAACCAACCAAACAAAACAAACTATAATTTTTCTAGCCTCCTCGTGTTCTGAGAAAAAGCTGGGGAATGTAACCTTTAACAATTCACAAACAGGCAAAATCAAGGAACTCAAACCCAGAATTTAAAACCAAACCCTTTGACTTTCCAACAGCCTGACCTTCTGCGTCAGACCACTGTCCTCATGAGCTAGCTAAGTTCAGCTGGAAATCCAATAGATGATTTCACAGATCAGGTTGAGGTCGTACTCTCTGCTCTACCAGCCTCAAACTTCAACTTCTGGGCAGCTGAGGGGAAAAAAACCCTCAAAGATATGAGCCCACAACTTCTTTGCACAACTGATAGAAGGCAACAGCACAACCCAGAGCTCGGTAACATTTCTACTTTCCAGCACTCACGGATTCCCTCTCCCTCATTGGGTTTACTGGCAAAAGGGCTTTAAAAACAGGATGTAGTTTGGTGTTCACAAGCACATGAAGTCATGTGGACCTGAAAGCATATAGATCTTTTGTTGTTGAGAAAAATGCCTTGCTCTTTTGTCTGAAGGTATTTCTCATTCTGGCTCCAGCTTCTCCCCAGCACATAAACACTCACTATGCTCTCCTATGGCATGCAAACTTGCTGACATGGTTTCTCTGGCCCAGAAAGAGATGGGAAAAGCCGTGTTACTCCCAGGCCATATCTGATCACAGAGGCAACAAAACCGTGATGAACACATGCAGCTTTGCATGCAGTACTCTTGCTCTTGATTCAAAGAGTTCCCCGCAACAGCAGATGTGCCAGATAGGCTTCATTTAGTTTTTCCCCCAAAACTTCACTTACAAAGGGGAGATTTTCCAGACTGCTAGGTTTTTGAAGGAGCAAACGTTCATGCCAGAGCTCATAATTTCTTCCCTTTGTACATGAGCACCAGTAGAGGCCACCATAAACCCAACTGAACAGGTTTTCAGTTGCACAGGTAGGTGTGTGGGTTCACCCATGCTGAGGGGACAAGGGTCCGGGAGATGAGATCCGGGTTTCAGCTATGCTGTGTCTTGACCAATGTTTGAACAAGGCATCAAAGTAAGCCTTGACACTGGCAGCCTGCAGGAGCTCTTCATGTATTTTTTCAGAGTTTCATTTTTATTCCCTTCTTCAGTTTGAAGTTCATTATTACATTCAGAAGAGCACAGGGAAAAAAAAGGGTAAATAATACTAAATGCTTATGGCATACAGCAAGGAGAAATCCCAGTGCTTTTTTTACCAAGAGAGGCTAGGGTTAAGCTGTCATCCCTGTATCCTCTTGAGGTTCACAAAGAAGCCTACATCTACTGATGTCAAAACCCATTTCTGCTAGGAGAAACAAATACAGGACAGCTATTTTTCCTCTCAGCTTTCTCCCCAGTTAAATAAACACCTCGAACTCCTGTATACAGGAGGGTCTCATATCCTCTCCTTTCTTAGGAACAGCTAAGTACAGCTAGGAACTGTCTAAAGTACAAAGAAAACGTGTAAGGGGCCACATTTGTACCACCAAAGTTGCTTCAATTTAACAGTTATAAATCAACACTGGACTAATAAATGCAGTGTAACCAAGCTAGCTCAAGCCAAGACTTCTTTCAGAGTTTATACACACCACTGTAAATGCCAGTCTGAAATGCAGGTTTGTTTTGCATGGTCATCAAGTGTACACTTTCTGCAGGTGAGGAGTTGTGGAAGTGAGATACACTCACTTCATACACTCACATGTTATTTTAGCTGATGATCCTAAAGGAAGTCAAGGGAAAGGTGTCTTAAAATATATTTTTAAAAGGTTAACTATCTACACAGTGATCTCCTTGTTATTACTGAAATATTTAAACAAGACTGCGGTTTTATTTGAAGCATCTTTCCCAAAGATTTGGAACATCTTTCCTATGAGGAAAGGCTTCAAGACCTGGGGCTGTTCAGCCTAGAGCAGAAATAACTGAGGTAGATCTCATTAACACTTCCAAGTATTTTAAAGGTGCTTGTCAAGACAATGAGGTGATAGGACAATGTGCAATGGACAAAAGCTGGAACACAAAAAGATCCACTTGATCCAACATGAGGAGAAACTTCTTTCCTGTGAGGATGAGGGAGCCTTGTTACAGGCTGCCCCGGGAGAGTGTTGAATTTCCTTCTCTGGAGGTTTTCAAAACCTATCTGGATATGTTCCTGTGTGATCTGATCGAGGTGAATCTGCTTGAGCAGCAGGTTGGACTAGATGATCTTTAGAGGTCCTTTCCTATCCCTATTACTTTATGATAAACCTATGATGATTTCAAATACCTCAGCATTCTTCCAATCTTCCCTTTTCTACCTATGTGCACTTTCATGTTGTGGCTTCAGAGGATTAGCAGAGGAACATTATGCCTGTAAACTTAGACCATTTATTTTGCCACAACGTGTGAAGACTAGTCCTTTTCTGTGCTTTTCTATAACATTCCTCACACACACACAAAATACCTCCCTTCCTAGAAATATTTTTAATTTCTATTATACTATTGACTATAGATCTCAAATAAGATAAAGCTAGGTGCTGATTATTGCATGTATGGCTGTTATTTACTGTTGGCGTCAAGGCAGTAAGTCCCAGGAATTGTTCAGAGGCTGTGTCCTCGGAGTCTCATTTGTTACAGGACAGGGCTTTCCTCACCATTCAGCAATGCACAGCAACCAAACAGTATTGAGTGCTCGAGATGATTTCCACGCACAGCCAGAAGTTTCAGCACCTGGCAACTGCTGTTTGCAGCACAGCCTTGAGACTAGTCATTCACACCACCTCTAAGTCACTTGCTACTGTGGACCAGTTTATAAACTCTGAAAACTGTCTGCTTTCTGAGTTGTGGTAGAAAGCATCATCCAGCAACCTCTTCCAAAATGTATGTGAGGGTGTAAAAAAAAAATATGTGTGTAAAAAAAAAATAAAAATACTACAGTATACAACTGTTAAAATACCAATCATACAGCTTTACACAGCCAGTGGCAAATTCTGCAAAGACACACTGCATAGAAAGCCTTCTCTGGTGGATGCATGTGCATGAGCTCACCAAGCTTGAAGGAACCTTAAGAACATCTTAAGTTCTTGCTTAATCCAAAAGCTTTCATTGAAAAGCCATTTTTTATTTCCTGAACAGGAAGGCTTTTGGGAAATACCATCTAGAACTTCCACAAGCAGATTGCACACTTCACCTCATTAATATACTTCTAAAAGAAACCATAAAACCACAAACTCTCAACTCTGGCTCTCCAGCACTGTCTCTGGATCTTGGATGAGGACAATTACTGGAAACTGCAGAACTTCTGAACCAAAACAGTAGAAAGGCCTCTTTTGGCACTCCATAAAAATAAGAACAGCAGCCTTCAAGTGAGGACAGATTAAAATCCCTCACTCTAGCTCAAGCAGAGGGGTGTTACAGCACAAGCTCTTTGGAGACTGACCAAGGCATCAATCAAGAGGTAGTCAGGTCTAGGTTGGGTGCAGACCAGAGTCTCACAAAACCCAGCTATTTCAAAGCAAGCCCACTTCTATTCACCCCCATAGCAGTGCTGGGACCCAACAGGCAAGAATAAACCAGTAACTGTAGCTAACTATTGCTGCCGGATATTTAGAAATTATTCTTCACTGTCTAGTTATGTGTTATTGAGCATTACAGGTCATTAATTGAGTATTACAGGTTCAAGCCACATAAATCAAAGTTAAGAGTGATAAACAGGAAAAAAGTATACATGTGCTTTCTTCCAACTGCTTATACTACAAATTTGCTACTGAACACACTCCTGGGTTCACAAACAGCTTTATGTTTTCCACTGAGATCTCCAGCTGTCATTAGATCAACAATCCATAAAGAAAAGAAGGAAGTGTCACAAAAGATTTTGAACATCCGAAAGGTTTCCACAAAGAGAACACATCATCCTCCCTATTCACCAGGGACAGATCGTACAGTTGACTTAAAATGATGACTGACAAGCAAGAAATTTAGACTGGTTATTAGGAAACAGTAGAGAGAAGGCAGTTAAGGGAAGAAGAACAATAGAAATAAACAAAGATACAACCCCCCAGGTGTAAGGACCAGAACAGGCTCCCTAGAGACACTCATTGTCAGTCCCTGGAGACTTTTCAGAACAGGACAGACAAATGTGTGCCAGGCATTGCAGGGATACTGGGAGGAGCTGGAGGACAACCAGAATGACAGATATCAGTGTGCTTTGTTACAATGCCCTGATTACTAGATTTAATTAACTTTCTTTTTGTCTTATGAGTGCTTTCAGCAACAGCTATGTATCTTATCAGATAGCTTGCAGGAGCATACCATTCAGAGGAAACTCATTCACCAGAGGTGAATGGCAATCTAAGACTTTTTAAAAGATCTAAAGAGAGAGAGGAGAAGCTGCTCCTACCTTCAGCAATTCACTACTGCCCTGCCTCATGACTTTGAGCTACCCCCTTGACAACATCGTCTGCATTTCAAAGCAAGGCCAAGACCCATTCAAAGAGATTGGACAGGTTTTTAGTAACAGGGACAATGCAGTTTCCGTTTTTGATCCAAAGAGTGAGAGGGAATAAAGCTTATTTCACCAATTTCAGCTATCCAGTTATATTTAACTGGATGGTACATGACAGAAAAGAATAATTCCTTGGGGATTTTGTTGTTCAGTCATAAAGATCAATATTTTGAAAGCAAGACAATCATTTCCCCAGGTCATTAAAAGGCTGATCACACCAAGTTTTTTGTTGACTCAAGGACTGCACAACTAAGCTCATTTTGTTCCTCTTCATGCTCATACATGTTAATCCTTTAAAATGATATTATGTAGAAGTTGCTTTTCTTTGTTTAACTCTGTAGTTAAATAAATGGTACTGTAATGCTCTGGATAATGCATAACAGCTTTTATCCACAGATTTTTGGCATCTGCATCCTTAAAGCTGTCACCGAAAGCAACAGAAAACTTAAAAATAACACCAGAAATTTCTGAAAGTCTTTTATAGTTCATTAGTGACCAGACCTTTTCCAGTATCTCCTAAGACTTATACAATTCTTTCCACATATTAGTTTTGGCTGCGCTCCACAAATGTAACTATTCAATATATGTACTCGCTCTCTTTGGCCATCAGCTTTTTAGAAGCAAGTTTTCCATTCAGGAAAAGTCTAGTTATGAACCTACAATACAATAACCTTATAACCACATAACGACTATAAGTTTCAATGACAGTTTGCCCTAAAAACCACCAGATGTATTTTAGACTTACTTTTACAAGGAGTTAAAACCCAGTATCAATGGATCAAAACATTCAATAGCTCTCTTCAATGTCAGAAAACCCTTAAATGAGTGTCCAAGGAGACACTTCAAAAATCTGTACTGGCTTTAATCCAATAACGTAGAATAATTATTTCAAATATCTTAAATGTGTCTGTGAAATAGGTTACTTTGCACATTTGGCACTTGTACACATAAATACTTGCAGAGTTGGACAATTCTAGGGTGACACACAGAAAATCCATGGTGGGCAGATGATTGAGGTGCACTCACAGCACCCTTGTTTGTCCCCTTACTAGTTGATCAACGTGCTTAATGAGTGGCACTGAGAACTAAGACACTAACAACTGTGATATAAGGGAGCACAGTCCTGTTTCCATAGATCCTTGATGCACTGAGAATACACAAAAAGTGTGTAAAGCAAGGCTAATGAGTTCTCAGCACCCAATCACATTTCTTGACTTCTGAACAGCATAGAATGGTAGGGTGGGAAGAGACTTTTAGAGATCATCTAGTCCACCCTCCTTGCAGAAGCAGGTCCACCTAGATCTGGTCGCATCTTGGTTGGGTTTTTGGGTTTGAGTTTTTTTTTTTTTTTTCTTTTCTTTTTTCCCCTTTTTGTTTTTAACTGAAATGCAACTGTCACTAATTCAAAGTGTGGCAAATTGTCTTATGTTGACAGATGACACGCCCATCCTCTGCATTATGTGGTGATCAACCATAAATTCTCATAAGAAAGGCTTCACTCATTGAATAACGCCTAAACAACAGGCACTCACAGTAAATCTTCTATTAATTATGTACTCTGAAGGTGTTGTCCATCAACAAAAAATAGTAACAAGCTATAAGACTACATGATAAGGATGGAGGAGAGGACAAATGTGTATTAAATGAAAGCTGAAACTTGACCTCATTGCACAATCTTTGCCCCACAGCAGGATATTGTAAAAAGTTCTGTATGACACTACATGGTCACATACAGCTGTTAAAAGATTTACAGAAACACATTTCCACTGATACTTAATATCTATTTAAAATTTGACTCTGGTGTTTATAAGCAAGAAAGTCGTGACAAATCACAGATGAATTAAGTTTCCCTGTAAAGTTTGGCAGTAGTCTGATATTCAGACACTACTTTCTCAAGTAACACAGATAAGAAGCATACAAAGTCTTTCTCATGCCAAGGATTTCTCTCCCAGTTATGTATTTGTATTTCCCTGGAGGAGATGCAGGAGAAATGGAAGAAGAAACAGAACCACATACATCCCACAAAGGTGTGTTATGAACTGTGCAAATTAATCCAGAACCATGTGGAAGGGATATCTGGAGGTGATTGAGTCCAACCTCTTGTTCGTAAAAGGATCAGTTTCAAAGGTAGATCAGGTTGCTCAGGGTCTTGCACAGATGAGCTTTGAAAATCTCCAAGGTCAGAGTATCCACAACTACTCTGAGTGACTTCCAACACTCAGCCATTCTCACTACAGCTTTTTTTCCTTATGTCCAACAAAAAATTTACCTTATTGCAACAAGTGACAGTTGCCCCCATTCTTTTGATGTGCACATTTGAGAGGTGTTTATCCTCATCTTCTCTACAATACCTCCACTATAATTCGGGGATCAGACCTGCCCCTCAACCCCAGCCTTCTTCCTTCACTCAGTCTCTTTTCTCATATGCTCCAGTCCCCTTAACAAAACATTTCACAGGATTTCTGATGGACTTCCTTTTCTGATGTTTCAATCCATGATGAAGCAGTTACAAAGAAGCAGCAGCTCAAGGAAGAAGAAATAATTATTAATCTGCTTTGAACGTTTTAGTGGTTCTTACACTGACAAAACATAGAGAGAAGAATCAACAAATCCTTTTCTGAACAATGACCGTAACAAAGTACCCAAAAGGAATGCTCAATGAGGCTGAAGTTGTGGAGCAAGTGTTGCAGCAAAAAACTCACTAAAAGCCACCACTCTTGTCAGTAATCTTTGACCGTAACAAAAATAGATCAGTTTTATAGTGCAATCAAGATACATCAAGATAGCATTTGGACAAAACTTGCTGGACAGCAAGAGTTTACTTCTTTCCATTATGAGTTGTAACAGGCACCTGGCAAGTTCAACAGGAATTTTCATAAAACATCCCAGCAAATATATTTGATTCCTATTAAGACAGGAGAGAGAGAGAGAACAATACTAGACAAATATTCTGATTATGGAGAAAAAGGTTTTTTATATGTGTGTGTATATATGCATGTGTGTGCATGGATGTGCTTCAAGTACTTTCACTGGTTTACAGGAAGGAAAACCCAAAGAAGTCCCATGTTCTGACGGATTTTATAGAAGCAGCAGTCTTTTGCAAGCAAATTAACAAGCCAAGCCTCAACAACTCCATAAAGCAATCTGAGAAACAGCATTCTACCTCCCTCTCAATAACTAAAACATCACCTTCCACACTGGTATAAGCATTCTTTCAGCTCAAACAAAAAAAGAAATTTCTTTATAAACGCTTCTCTTCACAGGAACCACCTCCTCATCAGAAGCTGGGAAAAAAATAATGAGGCTTCAAACTGACCTTTGCCAAACAGAAAGCATGTAGTAGTCATCTTTTAAAAGTCTTTGAGTGATTTATCACTGACTTTAATCATTTTAAGTTAGCAATTTGTTAACTTTGCTAACTTAATTTAGCTAGTTAAATCAGAAAATAAGGAAGTATATAATGCTAAAGATATCATAGTGAATCCACTCATGTAATTTGGAAGCAGAATGCCTGCTCAACAGAAAACTTTCACACTAGTAAAAAGTTTGTCAAGAAATTACTGTGCACAGTGGTACACGTCCAGGGAAGAATTCAAATTCTTCAATCTGATCAGATTTGCCCATGGGAGTACCACGCAAGCACATCTGTGTTTCTACTGCAACTATCCTCCCAACTTCCCATGGCACAACCATCAGACAAACTAGGTGGCTTTCTCTTTGCTAGTATTTTTCAAATGCATTTTAGAAAGCAGAATAAAACGGAAAGGGTTTTTAGATATGACTACAGCTACATGCCAGCATGTTATCCTCCTGCATCTCAAGCAAAAAGGAGCAATATTGTGCAACAACCCAGGTCAGGTGACAAATAGTAACACTTCCCAAGGTCTCTCTGTCTAATGCTTAGCATTGGTTTTGACTATAGTCTTGGAAATATCACTTTATTGCATGCTATCCCAAGAACTGCTATAACAGCAAAATGATAATTACAAGGAAATAGCTTGCACCAGATGGTTCTAGTAACAAAGCAGGTAGGAAATGATGGGGGGGAAGTGGGACAAAATCATTCTCAACTAGTCAACTGAGAACTCAAGAAGGAAAAAAAATATAACTACTCACTGTAAAAGGTATTTTGCACCTTAAAAACACCCAGAACATTTACATCTCTGTGATACAGGTAACTATCAGCGTCCAAGTCCTTTGCTCAAATTTAATAAATAAATAAATGGCACTTCCCTCTTATAGCAATTTAAAGCCAAATTAATATAGATAGATCATTATAAAGAAAAATAAAGTAGAAATTAAAAATAGTTAAACAGGAACAGCCTGATCATCTGGGCCGCCCAGATGGGTTGTTGAGTCCCTTCTCTGGGGACATTCAAAACCCACCTGGACAAGTTCCATTGTGACCCACTCTAGGTGGTCCTGCTCTGGCGGGGGGTGTTGCACTACATGATCTTTTGAGGTCCCTTCCAGCCCTTGAGATTCTGTGATTGTGAGATGCAAGATGCAAAGACACAACCAACAACAAAGTCAAAAGCTGAGAAGAGTAAAAGATGCAGCTGTGGTGAAAAGGTGACCTTAATTTCTCCTTGTTCACTTACTGCTTAGAAAGAAATTTCAAGACCTGAGCCTGCAAGAGAAAAAGGATGCTTCCAGTTTATTGTTGTAAGTCTTGAAAATTGAGCTTTGCTGTTCATGAACATCGCTGAGATCTATGCCAGATCAGTAATTATCTTTGCACACACATACTCCTGGAAAATGGCCTCACTAATCAAAACATATTCAAGTGAAATTCTGTAGGGAAAAAAAAAAATTAAAAAATCAATTTTTGCTTGCCCAGAATCAATTTCTGTCTCTCACAGACAGTGAAAATCCTTTCTTGAGTTTTGTTTCAAGAGTACTGAAATGGATTACAAAAACATTCCTAAAGTACAGGACGGACAAGTTGCTGGTACCCATCTGCAAAAGTTCAAGTTTTCATTCTTTATCAATTTATACCTTTTGGCAGTTGTACACAATTTATATTCCTATTCCAGTTTATTGCTTTAATTATACGGTCCCTATCTTCAGCTTACGTAATGATTATATACTTAGCAAGCAGATGCAAAAGACTAACACACAAGCTGCAGGACACTGCAACTCTGGGTAAGTGGTGAAAGAAGAGGAAGAAACATATCAGGATACAGAGTTTTCCCATAAATCATTTTCACAAAGCAGTCACAAAGAAAGCATTTATCTGAAACTGAGTAATTTAGTGTTGTCCTGGTCTGCTTCCCAGCTGCAAATTAAACTCTAGCATCGAAAGGAATGTACTAAACCTGTTCCAAAATGACCAGATGTGCACACTCAAGCACCATTCACACCACTCCAGTGAACAGCTGGAGACAAGTTTTGACAAGGGCAACACTGCAGTTTAGTACTGAAGGACAATATCATCTCAATTCTAACCAAGTGATATGCTCCAGACAAAAACAAACCAGAAAAAAAATGATCTAGGGACATTGCAGAAACATATCCAATAGCCAGGGAACTAAGGGAACTAAGACTAAATTGGACACTATCGTTCCTGTCCTCTTACAAAAACATTCAGTGATTGAACAACTAGTGAGTATCTAATAACCACTATTTTGGTGAAATGACACGTGCACGTCTCTCACAAATCTCCCAGTGATCCCCCCTTACTATACCTCATGCCACATTCAGTGTGGTCTCAGAGCACACAAACTGCCCTTCTTTTTAATGAAACTGAACTAAAGCACATGTTCTGGGAACACACTTAATGTGTCCCAACAGTTCTCAGACTCAGACCAAAGCTAATTTGACATGACCCTCCACTAACACATTCAGCACATCACTGGGACCTTATCAACAGCAGTTTCATCCTGCAGATCCAACGTCAGCGACCAACACAGCCACATCAAGCTGCATCTACTGGTTGTGCACAGCTTCCCTTCAATGCAGACCTGGACCTGGTGAAGGAGAGCCACAGCTCCCATCAGATCCAGTAAGAGATGCAGGTTTCACCTGCTAGGCTGCAATAAGCTGTGGTATGTGTACAGTTTGACTACAAATATTGACATATTTTCTTTAATATTCTACCTGAATAATCATAGAATAACAGAATAGTAGGGATTGGAAGGGACCTCTAAAGATCATCTAGTCCATCCTCTCTACCAAAGCAGGTCAACCTAATCAGGTCAACACAGGAACGCATCTAGATGGGTTTTGAAAACCTTCAGAGGAGACTCCACATCGTCCCTGTGCAGCCTGTGCCAGGGCTCCCTCACCCTCACAGCAGAAAAGTTTTTGCTGAAGTGGAACTTTTTGTGTTTCAGCTTTTGTGTATTACACCTAGTCCTATCCCTGGATGCTACAGAAAGAAGTGTTTCCCCATCCTCTTGACAGATGCATTTGAAATACTTGCAAGTGTTAATGAAGTACTCCTACAAGCTCAAAAATTGTGATATAGCCTATTAAACAACACCATTTTAGCATCACTTCATTGTTTTACCTCTTCCTGAAGTCTGCTCTGTCAAACCCAAAAACAATTTAAAGAGAGAACTACAGAAACTACTACAAATAAATAAATAAATAAATAAAAAACCCACAGAAAAAAAAGCATCAAATAGCTAAAAGCCAAGGCAAAATAAGTCACAATAACTTTAGTTCTGTGTAAGGTATCTTTTACTTTCTGACTTTTCATACTTCACATGTATCACTTCCTTGGCAGACACCACAATGAACCCTCTAACCCATCCAAGAACAGCTACGGAGTTGTGCAGTGGGTGGGGAGGGATCTACCACAAAAGTAAGTTAAAAACTAAATAAAATATTTCCTTTAGTTTTTCTCATAAGTTAAACTACTTCTGAGTTTTGAAAACATACGCTAAGGTTTACACTGATTTATCACTTTACATGATTCTTGTGTATAGCATATACCCAAGCAGCTTATGCTTTCTGTCAGGTTTCAAAGACAGACAAATCAGATTAGCAGCACTCACTAGCTAAGCACCCAGAATTAGAGGCTATTAAAATGGCTTTTTAAAATCAAAACAAAAACCCAAACCTCTTATTTCTCTGTTCCTTCTATTTACTTGCCAGCCCAGTCCTTTGGACCTGAGAAAGTGGTTCAGATATGGAAAAAAACCCAAACCTTACCCACCACCTTCACCCACAGGGCCAGGAGTGCTCCCCAGAGCCAGCCCTGCACACTCCTCCCAGACAACGAAATTTCTGTGAACCATCCTGCCAAAAGTAGCACACTACCGGACTGCATTAGACAGCCTAGGTAGAAGTCGCCTAACCTCACCAGAAGTCACCTAACCTCACTGTCCCTAGAGCTGGCAGGAGTCCCCAGGATGCTGCCACAGGCATCTGAGAGGCAAGGTGAGGCCATGCCTGCCCCTGCCCTACTGCCTACATCCCACCTGAACTGCAGAAAGGAGAGGCAGGGACCACACAGAGAGTAGACAAGCATGAGCTCCCCACCTGTCTGGCTTACCTTAGACCCATTCCTTCTTATAAAGACTTGTGCCAAAACAAGCATGGATCACTTGCAGCATGCAGGAGGTGGGAATTAAAGCACAGCACACATGTAGCCAAGAGTGATCAGAGGCAACTATTTCTACACTTATGCTCCTTTAAGGCAGGTTTGGTATACAGTTTTATTGAACCTTGCTTTAGTCAACTAATAAATAGGTAAGGTGCTGGAGTGCATTAAAAAGATGAGCTCTTCATTGAAACAAAGTGTGATTTTAAACTGATATATCATTTAAAAATGATCATCTTCCATCTTCTAACAAATTAAAAAACTCAGACCTGCATATTGTACACAACAAAACCATTTAGCACATGGGCTATCTATAGCTCAGTCAACATGACAAGTGGTCACTGGAGAACCAAATGACAAATAAATTTGCAAAGTAATGGCAGTGCTTTGCACGGCAAACAGTTGCTAATGAGGTCTCAGTATGCACAAAACATGCACTTCCAGAGGAGACAACAGGAGGTAAGTTCACGGCAGCTCTGGCCCAATCCCATGAACTAAGGAACCCTCAGTGGTAGAACTTTCCCGGTATCCTCCTGGAGGGCACGTTTCAGTCAAGCCTCATCCAAAAGGAACTCAGGTTGTGGAGTCCAGGACTGCTCTGAGATTCAGACCAAAGCTCAGTGCATAGGATAAACGAGATTTGCTTCAGAGCCTCATCCCCGGGTCAAAAATAAAACACAAATGCAGAAACGTCCACCATCTGCTATGACCATTTATTTGATCACAGATTTCCCTTCACTCTCCACATTTAAAATATTTGAGCTTACACATTCCTATGGTACAATTTTCACTATGAAATATTTTTGCCTGCAGTTCAAAAGAATTACAAGAATTCCCTTCAGCTTCACAGCTCTCATTTTCCAGCTTTGCTGGGTGATTCCATCTCCTAACAGTGCAGCACAGCTGGGGAGCACAGAGGGCTGCCTCCCCTGTACTCCCTTCTCCCATTAATGAGTTGGCTTATTTGCACACTTATTCACAGTTCCTTCCTCTTTGGAATGCAGTACTAGGTGCAGCCACCTAGTACTTGTCAAAAGACAAAAAGCAAAATAAACACTAATGTTTAATAAAATGCAGTCTTAACATATACCTTAAAATCTGTCACAGCATTGTCTAGCTGCTATGCTCAGTAATAATCTATCTTCCTCATTGCAGCATGCCGCCAGTTGCACTTGCAGGCAAAAAAGAACATGACATAACTGTCAGATATTCACATACTCATGCCCAGGTTCAAAGTCCTGGTAAATGAGAATTCAATTCTGACAAATGCTCAGCTGCGTGCCATACAAAAAGTAGTGTTGCATCTACATAACATCTAACATCAAAAAGAAACCCAAACCCAAAACATTTACATATATGTAATCAGATACTCGGGAGTATGTGAACTTAAAAATTATGTCCAGCTCTTTTGACAAATCTGACAGCTGTTCTGGAATACATCCTTTCTCCTCTTTTCATTCTTTCCGTCTTCCTCATTTTCACTCTAACAGATGCTTTTATTCTGTTTTCGGGTTTTTTGTTTCTCCTTCTCTCTTCAGTGGCTGGGTCGGGGGGAGGGAGGGAGGAAGCGTAGGGTGCTAGTACACAAAGCAGCACTTGTTAAAAACTGGACATATCCAGGCAATTCGCCAAATTTAATTCCAAAGACCTCGCTTGTGACTCGATGCTATAATGGAATATAGCATTGTTCTATCTGTCTGTAGGACACTGTGTCTTCTATGGAAGAGGGGTTAAAAACAAAAGGACAAAACCCAGCTTGACACTCCCCTCAGCCTCCAAACACATACTTCATTCCAGAAAATACCATATTCATTGGCCTTCAGAGTTGTTAGAAATAAAACAAGCAGCAAAAAAAAACAGGATTATCTCACAAACATCGTGAAAAAAAACCCATTATTGGAGTTCAGAGTGAACACGGTAAGAGCCAAAAAGAGGTTAAATTCTGCTGCTTTTATCAGATCTGCCACATTCAATGTTTGGATATGGACCCTGTTGCAGTGAGAACTGATCGTTAAGAAGGGACATAAAAATCTGGCCTGAAAATAATGTGCTCTGTGTCCTTGAAAAAAGTATTGACAAGGCTTCCCAAATTCTTTTGAACCAGACTGTGAATACTATGTTTATTTCATAAGCATTTGTTTACTTGAGGCTAGAGAAAAGGCTGCTCAGGTGAGGAACTGCTCATACATGTAAATCAGTGGTCCTGAAACTAAGATGGAGATTAGTTTATGAAATGAGGGTGAAAGACAGAGAGAGATTACTTACACTTAAAAATCACAATGAGTAATAGTCACACATACTTTCTCTCCCACAATTCGCCATGTTGCCTGATTCGTCCCAACACATATTAAACCATAACTAAATTATGAAACGGGGACAACATGAGTTTAAATTCCAGATGATTTATGCCACATTCCATTACTAGCATTACATACTTATAATAAAACACAGATACTGACATCCATAGGAGTAATAATACATTGAACTATACACTGAAGCTACACATGGAGATAAATCAATATTGGACTGATGAGGTCCTAAGTCCAAATTCGAACTCACTTCCCATTTTTTCTTTTTTAACCTCCCGTCCAAGAAGCATTACTTTTCCCATGACTGTCCACCTTGCCCCCATCACATAGAGCCTGTCCCACCTCTGCCGCAATCCCCCTGGCTCGTCGCACTCTACTTCTCCTCTTCAACCCAAGTCACGGAGTCACCAGTTGAGTAGGGATTAGTATCTCTATGGGCTCACAGCGTATGTTTCTCTTCCCTGATCAAGTTGCAGGGTCTCTGACTTCATTTGAATGGCCACTAACAGGGTAAAGCTAACCCTATTGCAGAGCACAAGAAAAACATCATTTTAAAAGATGGGCAGATGAAGCAGGAAGAGACCGCACATCTCAACACCAAGAAAGAGTAGAAGGAGCTTCTCCTTTCAAGAGTCACCAAGCCTGCAAACTCTAGGAAATCAGGTTACTGTCCTCAAAACTCTAAACACTGTCAGCCACCTCTTTCTGAGTCAGGTAGCAGAGGCAGAGGTCCCTGCAACGCAGACTTCTCAAGCAATCAGAGAAAGTAAAAACAGGTTGATTTGCAGCCAGGGCATGCTTCTTATTTCTGAATCTCCAGAGGTGTCAGAGCCACCGGAGCTTCAAATAAAAAATCAGAATCAGCAAATGGATTTTCAGGGTTTTTTCTTATTTAGATTTTGGGGTTTTATTTGTGGATTATGGGTTTTTTTCCCCTCTCAGACAAGAAAGGATGAACCGTAAGTCTTCATATTTTGACAATCATACATGGAAAGGCAAGGAGGAAAGACAACATGGCCAGGAGAGTGTTGGAAGGAAACTAAACTGTGGGAAAATTTTACTTGGCAAGGCAATGCCTCTTTCCTCAGCCACAGCCCATTTTTTCTTCCAATCTTCTACTTTATGGCCTTTTACAGGCCTTTTCAGATACCTTTTATTTTACAGGGTTCAGACACAGGATGGTAGTTGAAAAGACTAAGAATGAGTATGAATTAAACTTGGAACTCTAAGTAAAGAAACCTCTTCAGCATCATCCTCCATTTAGGCACTGAAGCATTTTAAAGCATCCATTAAGCACCTTGAATACGTAAGCAAATGAAATACAAGTGAGCTAATAGATTTCAACTGATTTTCTCAAAGCCATAAAACCCAAGAGACAGGTAAAGATATGACTTAATATTCACGTAAATCATACAATATTTGCCACCAAAGCGTATTTCCTTAATGAACAGCTTAGCATTTTGCTAAGTCAATATGATTGTTCCTGTAAAGAAAATGCATTTGGAAAGATCCTCAAAAGCACATTTTATCAGATAGCACTTTCTGTAGTCAAAAACATAATGCTCTCGCAATAACGTTAATATGTAAAATTGGCATTCAGAAGCAAGAGTCACCGAAAAGGCTTTATAGTAACCCTACAGATTATTGAGCTGCTACATAAAACATGTGTTCCTCAATGTTCAAAGCATGCAAGACGCACTGGCCCATCTCATTGCTACTTAAGACACCATGCTCTTGACAAGTTTAGCTTAGGAAAACTTGCATGTTGTCTTCTGAGTCTAGTAAAATTACACTACCCTATTCAGTGTCACACTTAATGAAGTTTAAGCATCACAACAAATAACTTTCATGTCTCAAATTCCTAGAGAGATGATTTTTAAGGAATCAATGTTCATTTAGAGAGCACGTGACTTCTGCATTTTCTTAAACACCCCAATTTGTAATAAGCCATTTGTTTCCCAACCTGTTACATAAAATAACCTGGTTCTTCTTCGGTAACCTTATTGTCCTCTTCTTAAAACAGAACTTTGATAAGATGGTGCACTCAAAAGTACTTTTTACGCTGTCGACACAGCACGAGTAGCTTGCAGACTAGCAAACCTGCTGTAAATAACACAGTCTGAAGGTACTCAGCCCTTTCTGACATATCTGACCCTATGTTTTACAAGAGGAAAAACACAGATAGACTAGGCCATAGTTGTTTATAAACCAGTTTGAGGTTTTTGTTTTGTTTTCTAATAGTTCCTCTAATCAAAGCACATGACTGTTCTTTGTTTCATTGTTACAATCTGAAGAATCCTAAACAAGTTTTACTCTCAAAGGAAAGCAAGCATTTGACTCTAGCCATTAGAGCGCTTTACTGTTACAGCTACCAGCTCTAATGACAGATTTGTCTACAAGTTCAGAGATACATATAGAGTTGAGTTTAAGTCTTCACTGACTTCCTGTATGAACTCCAGTGGACATTAGCCAGATAGACGAAGGAAAGGTTGGAAGGTCAAAGAATTTAAAGCAGCAAACCAAAATATCACCTCTGCAGGTAAGCCATGCCCAGAAACGGACTGAACAAGCCACATGTGGAAGTCATCACCTGAGTTTAGAGAATTTCCTAACAAGGCATAGTGTTTGTTACTAGTCACATTTCCATTTTAGGTTGATTTACATTTAAGAGATAAGGCATTTTATTTGAAACAGCAGAATGTCTTAAAATAGAGAAAACAATTTTCCCCATACTGTTCTCCATAACTGCTGCATTATAAAAGGAACTAAATGATATTGTAGAAAGAAAGAATCATTTTGGTTGGAAAAGTCCTTTAAGATCATCAACCATTAACCCAACACTGTCAAGCCCACCACTAAACCACATCTCTCAGAATCTCATCTACATAGATTTTAAACATCTCTAGGGATAGTGACCGCACCACCTCCCTGGGCAGCCTGTTCCAATGCTTAATAACCCTTTCAGTGAAGATGTTTTTTTTCTAATCTCCAATCTAACCCCCACCCCAGTGCAACCTGAGGCCATTCCCTCATGCCCTACCACTTGTTATTTGGGAGAAGAGACTGACCTTCACCTCACTACAATCTCCTTTCAGGTAACTGTAGAGTGATAAGGTCTCCTCTGAGCCTTCTCCATGCTAAACTGTCCCAGCTCACTCCTCATAAGACTTGTGCTCCAAACCTTTCATCATCTTTATTGCCCATCTCTGGACACACTCCAGAACTTCACTGTTTCTCCTGTAGTGAGGGGCCAAAAACTGAACATAATTAGGGTGAGACTTGGGTCTAATGAGTAATCAACAAACCCACAAAACCTGCTTCCAAATACATACACCCTAAGTTTCCATCCTCTACAGGCAAACTCACATAACAAAAACTTTTAACATGAATAGTTTACTTGATGTATGCATACAGTTGCACAAGATATGATGGGTAAACAGCAGCAGACAGTAAGAGAGCCATAGTGACAGAAGCACAAAGTGACACCTCGGTCGTTTTTATTTTAAAACCATATAGGTGTAGATATGCACAGAAGACTCTGACCATTTAGAGAAAAGATGCCATCAATAAAACAGAAGGAAGGTGCTTACTTTCGTCTTCTCAAAGGACCCATTTCTGGCAACACAAAGGTATCACAATTTTTTTTCTTTTAATGAAACATTGCTGCATTTATAGTATTGCTTTGTTTTAAAAAGGCACAGTTTCTGCCACCTAGCTGCTACATGTAGGTTTATGTATGCCTATATCTAAAGGCATTTCAGCATTTCAGAGATGAAAGTTTACTCACTACATAATGCAGTTTTGAAGTAGTATATGGACTATGGTATTAGTTCATATCATTAAATGCATGTATAAGAGGAGATATCTATATAAAAGAAGTCATCCAGGAAGGCTGTAATTAAAAGTAATTGTAAGCACTTCAGTATTGAAAAACTGACAGGCATATATTTTTACAGGACATGAAAAAAATGCAACTCGGTGCAACCAGCATGTTCTTCTGCAGTCCAGGCAATCAATTCAGCATCCCTCAACACATCTGTGGCTCTGTCAGAAGTCCTGTTTTCAATTAAGTGCAAGCACATTTAACATATTTTGCAACTATGAAGCAGTATAAATTTTGCAATTATACTTAAAATCTCCACCACAGACCAAATTCTTACAATGCATTTCATTGCTAGATGGAAAACAGTGGTAAAAACAGTTGCAAAAAGAAAGCCTTGTGTGGATCTGGGGAAAAAAAAGCTCCAAATTCTATGCATGTGACTCCATTGCTAGACTGAAACATGTTAGAAGCCAATAATCATGCTTTCATGTGTCATCTCCCTACACAAGCTTCATTGTTTGTATCTAAGTTGCAGTGTACTTCATTTCCAAGAGAGCTATCTCCTACCATGGTAGCAGTCTTCACACAGAATCACAGAACCTCAAGGGCTGGAAGGAACCTTGAAAGATCACCTAGTCCAACCCCCCTGCCAGAGCAGGACCACCTAGAGTAGGTCACACAGGGACTTGTCCAGGTGGGTTTTGAATGTTCCCAGAGAAGGAGACTCCACAACCCATCTGGGCAGCCTGTTCCAGTGCTCCATCACCCTCACAGTGAAGAAATTCTTCACTGCATTTCTTTGGAACTTCTTATATTCCAGCTTATACTCATTTTCCCTTGTCCTATCAATGGACATCATTGAGAAGAGCCTGGCTCCATCCTCCTGACACCTGCCCTCTACATATTTGTAAACATTCATGAGGTCACTCCTCAGTCTCCTCTTCTCCAAGCTGATCACAGTTTCCAAGACCATACTCACAGTATGAAGCATGTTTTGTAGATCTTACTATGACCAAAAAATTGTTTCCTGGATTATCAAATAGCAATGCATATTTCCATAATTACTTACCTGAAAGATGAAGCTAAGGAAACATTTCATTTGGTCTTTAATGGAATGTGCCAGCCAAGCCAAAACCATTCCAAGTCACGCTTTATGAACAACCTCAAACCATATTTTTCCCTACGTCTAAGTTACTAATACAAAATATAATTTTTCCTGTCTGTTCAAGCAAGCATTTGCAATAGTAATAAAACACTGCTGCAAAGTCTCAAATCAGCTAAATTTTACCTGCTGTGTATGCATATTTTCCTACCTGTCTTTTTAACACAAACATGCACACACAGAACCTGATCCAGCAGACTACTTAAACATATATATTGCCTCTCAAGCTCCTGAGGCTGAGTACACCCTGAGACACAGTTCCCCTCTGAGAAGTAGTTATTTAAGTAGGTGTGCACTTGGTTTCACATTTTAGCCTTTTTTTTTTTCCCCAAATAGCCATGTTACGCTTGCATTTGCATCCACTGTCTCTCTGCAGCTTGCCATGTAATATGGGAAGGAGCGGTCAATGCTGAGTATTATGAGAAGACAACTAGTCCTAGGTCTCCAGAGATGAGTCATCCACTTCAAAGTAACCTTCATTGCTTTTAAAAGTATTCATATTTGAAAATTTCAGGAGACTATCATCCACTAATGTAATACTTTGTAGACAACAATCCTCTTCAAAAAAATTAAAGCTTTTATTTTTCAACCTCTTCACGGAAAACAAGGCAAAACCAAGTTAATTCCCCTGCTCTTTGCAACATTAAAGCAACATCTCCCGGCTCTAGATCCTCCCATTTCCTGTCTTAGAAGACAGTGGAATGAAGGAATTAATTGCCTCCTAAGCTTAAAAAAGAAAACTACCATTTTCTGCCCTTAAATGTCTTCTTAGTATCCAGTAAACCATGGCTAATTTTCAACTTTAAATACAGCACTGACTTAGTTTGTTTTGGGTGAAGAATTTAATAATCTCCTATTAATTGGAAGAAGTTCAGATGAATGTAAAGATCTTCAAATCAAAGACGGCTGCATTAGATTCCACTGAGACTCTTTTACCACAATGCCCTCTGTTAAAATGTAATTGGCTTGCATGAAGCCTTTTGTCAAAAAAGAGACCTATATCAAGGCAAATTGAAACTTCTCAGGATAGACCAACTAACATATGGTCTACAGAAGAGACTGCATATGTCGTTCTGACAAGACCAAAGCCTCCAGCATTCCTACCATCACAATAATTATATTTACTAGAGACTGAACAGGTGGTAGCAGAACTATTCGAATGAACAATTCCTTAATGCAAAGTTGCCTAATACCTACAGAAGCTGTGCAGGGCAAAAAAAGAAATCTAGGCAATTATTTCGCAGGACTGTAAACTAACTGCACCTACATTTTCAGGACATAGTTTCAGTGGAAATTTGCACATTTTTCTAAGAATGCTGCATGAAACATGAAAAGAAATTCTCCTCTTCCTTCTAAAGGGAGCTTGAGGACTGTGCACAGATCTTCAACAGCTGCTTGTACCAGACCACCAAAGTCACGGTGGCAAAATGATGCTCTAACAATAGCTATAGGCAGCTTCTCTTCCCCTGCTGTGGTAACTCCCTGTTTTAGTAACGGACAGATGTTGTACATGGCCCAGTTGAATACCCATTTTAATTTCGTTATGGCTTTGGGGAAGGAAGAGAGTGTTGCACACAGAATTCAGCGTTGATTAAAAAGCACTAACATTTGGCTGAACAAACCCCAATTTAGCCCCCTGGGCCTGTCTGACCCACTAACCACCACTTCCTAACTCCTCTTTTATAACAAAGTTTGCCTGAAAAAATGCTTGCAGAGCAAAAAAACACATGACACTTACGTCAGTTTTGCAACATTTCCTTAATGACATTTCTGTGAAAATCACCATTCCCTCACTTTCAAATTTATTGTTTCTAAATTAAACATTTGTAACAAAGACACAACTGATGGAGCCTCTTTAGTGACTGAACAGGGAATGGACGGAAGTATCAGACATATTACATCGTTCAAATGCAGGCAATAAATTTACAGCAAGATCTTGTTTCTCTACAGGGAAACAATGGGGAAGAAGTAGAGTGTATTTGGAGAATTTGAAATGTACCATCCCTATATTATAGGACAACACATTTCCTCCAGGCCCTCTAAATCTATCCAAACAGGTAGCACCTCCCCCCAAAACAAAGATCCCTGTGTCATTTCCAGTTTTCTTTCAGATATGCTTCCTTAAAATATGAGTTTGTAGGTTTGGGGTTTGTGCTTTCCTGTATCTTGGAACAGTAAACTATATACAAAAGAGAAGACAATAAAAAGCAGGTAGTGTGGAATATATTTAGTCTAATACTAGAGACAGGCAGGGAGAGAGGAATGCTGGCTACACTCGAACTGTCTATTGCAACATCATCACCAAGTTTATCAAAATGTGGTGCCAAACTTCAGTCCCAGTTCTAAAGCATGCATAAAACCAACATCTTTTATTATGGAAAAAAAATGAAAAAAGCAGATTTCTAATCATCACCATGGAAGCGGGAATAATAGAAATAAGTACCAGCCATTAAGTGCTCAGAAACCAAACAGTAAACAAAAGCTTCCAAAATAATAGCAGGTCTTGTGATTTTTTACCAGCATTCAAGGACCACAAGAGACAATGGCTGGGCAGAAGCAGGAACCAAAATGAAAGATTTTATGTTGCTTGAGAATTAGATGACTGCAGCTCTCTGAAGGACACTGATCCACCTCTTGCACAAAAGTTAAGGAGACAGCACACAGACCTCTCTAAAGTGCACGGGACATCTTGTGGGTAGTGGTGGTTAATGGCATCTTGCAAAAATGTGATTCTTGAAAATAGAGAAGAGTCTGTCAATGCTTAATCATTTTACAAGGCCAAAGAAAATCACGTTCAGTGACCTCTAATTTTGCAGGCTTTCCAAAAAAAAATTACAACTGGAGAAGATGAAATGGGGAAAATTACCGCAGCCCAAAACAGCCTCTCTCATATGTTTTATTTCATTTTGAATTGTTCCCAAGCTGAGAGGATGTCCAATACAAGTCTTCAAACTAATGACCGGTTTCATTTCACAGCAGAAAATTCTTTCAGAGGAAAAAAAAGAATAAAAGCAGCATACCATAATACACATTTCAAACTTTTTTTTTTCCACAAAAGATGTTTAAATTTCTTATGATAGAGAGGTCTTTCTACATCTTAGTATCCTCCATATCTGGATTTATTAAAAAAAAAAATCCTACTTTTTTTTTGTTCTTCTCTCAACATCAATTCTTAAAACACTGTAAAAACAAACAATAGTGAAAAAAGGAAGACATCTTGCTCCATCACCAGAGGTCACAGACATGGAGGGCCTTAGCACACCACACCACAGCAGAACAAGGCAGGGGTGTCATGGCATCTAGGCACTATACCAGAGAAGAATTTGGGAAATCACTTCAGCAGCTCCCAGTGTATCCTGTCTGAAAAATGCCTTGTAAAACAAGTAACACATCTGTAACATGAGAAACTTTGAAACCAGGGCTCCACAACTGTGATCTGATGACAAGGCAACCTGATGCAAAACGCTTCTTTTTAAAAATGCTTTACTGCAATTTTTTGATGATAATCCATGTTCAGTTTACTGTCCCTGCAAAGAGGGCTTGAAGATACTCTTTAGATGATCTCATCTACATATAAAGAAAACGTAGGCACGTCTTCTATCTTATGTGAAAGAAAACCATAATCGAGGGACTCTGTACTCAAATCAACAGAGCTTCCATGGTTTGAGATCAAAACAGACCCATACTCTTTCCCGAAGTTCCCACAGATGCATATACCAAAGGCAGCGTCATTAAAGACCAAAAGACTGTAATGTTAATGCAATCACAGTTTGATTTTGTTTACTAAATACTTCAAATGACCATAAGAAGTACAGCATTCAGTACTATTACACGTGCAGTAAAGTAAGCTTCTCAGTTTCCCTTTTCTGTTCTCATAGTCCTGTCTTTCTGGAGGTTGGCTAAGAAGCCCCTGACAGAGTCCTGCCAGGGGAGCTGGACTAGATGGTCTCTGAAGGTCCCTTCCAACCCCATCATTCTATGATTCTGTGATTCTACCAAGGCTTGTCGTACTTGTCAGCCAAGTCCCTGTTTTCTTTGCAGAGATGAGAAGTCTCATCTAAACAGATACTATCCTAGCAAACATGACTGAGCTCATGGAATGGCAGGAAAATGAATTGCATGGAAGGTAAACATTTAGCAAAGCCAAATACTGCTAGAGTTAATAATTATGCCCTAATTCTAACCAAGCTCTTCTAAAGCAGTTCAGGTTCATCTCAATTACTACGCAGGTTTTTTCCTTGGCATAAGCCAAAGCAGTTCACATCAGAAAAGCCGCAACCACTTGGGAGGCAGGAAGCTGTTGTGCTTATTATCCTATGAGTGTCATGACCTGAATTAATTAGTAAGTAGTGCTGCACATTTCCTTAAATCATCTCCAGTGCATACATTCCTGGTCTCACATCCAGGGTCACCATAGCTTTGAGGGAATGGTGGTAAAGCTTAGTGGCACTGTTGCCTTGCTTCTTCCACATGCCTCCACAGGTGCCCAGCTTCCAGGACTAATATTTGGGAAGGTCCTTCCTCATGCAAACTCCTACCATGCATGCTACAGATAAGCCTACACATGGCTTCACGAGGAGAGACAGCAGGAGGCAGAGCTCCCAAGCAAAGCTGGAAATTAAAAGGTCTGCAAGCTAGTGTGTTAGAGAGCAAGTTAACAATCTACTTAAAACCCCATGAATAGAGGCAAGTTTAGGTTACCATATGAACTCTGATAAGTAAAAAGCTATACAGCTCAGGGAGAACATCTACACTCAGCAACTTTTGCCCTAGTGCGTACAGGAGCGTTGCTATTACCCTCAGATGCAAAGGCACCTAGTCCACAGGGCTTAGGGTAAATGAAGTGTGTGTCAGCAGTATACATAAACACAAGGAGAACCCTTTTATGCAATGTTTCTGTTACATCTGAAGAAGTATTTTCCCCTGCATTCCATAAACAAAAAAATCCAAACCAAACAAAAAACCAGACAATCAGGAAAAAAAAAAAAAAATAGAAAGCTTGCCTTGTTCCACAGCAAGCCCAGATAGACCATATAAATACCATCCTCCCAATCCCTTGTGATTGCCCAAGCCACGCCTTCAGATTTACCCTACAGCCACAAAAGCCCCTCATCATGCTGGTGTCCCATGCAAGGGATGCTGGCAGTGAGTACACACCTAAGAAGTGCTGTAATCTTGCTCTCCTCCTCTCAAGCTTCATGCTTTGTATCCTAAAGTTCTTAGGTGAAACACAACTGTTTTGGTGGGTCACGCACAAGGGAGAAAGACTACTTCCAAAATAAGTGCAGAAGCTCCTTAAAAGCCATGAAGACCTAGGGGAAGAATTTTGAACTAACTGCAGTGTCTCCTAGCAGGAAGGACCTCAAATGCTGAAGGAGGCCTGGGATGCACTTGACTTGACTTGGCCTGTCACCAAGGTGCTCTTCCTAGCTGTTCCTTTGGGGTACACAGCAGCTGTCAAGCCTGAATGCTTTGAGAGTTACAGTCCCAGCCACATCTGCCACCAAAGAGCAAAGGCTCCTGCTGCAAGCCCACTCGTGACTATGGAATTCATTTAAGTGGCCAAGAGCAAAAGCCTCAGTGTTTCTGGGACCACACTTAGTAGCTCAGGATCAATTAAGTTTTGGGATACTGCCACCATGTCAGTGATTTAACCTGCCACAAGAAAATACTATTAAAATGGTAAATAAATGCAAGTTAAACAAGGTTGAGTCTTGAACCTGGGTTGGGGAAATCTCAAACACAGATGCAGGCTGAGTGGAGGACAGATAGAAAGCAGCCCTGTGGAGAAGGACTTGAGGATGTTGGTGGATGAAAAATTGACTACAAGCCAGCAACATGCACTAGCAGCCCTGAAAGCCAACTGCACTCTGGGCTGCCTCAAAAGAAGCGTGACAAATGGGTAGAGGGAGGTGATTCTCCCCCTCTACTCAGCTCTTGTGAGACCTCACCTGCAGTACTGCATCCATCTCTGGGGAGGCCATGGATCTGTAGGATTGATTCTGCAGGAGGGCCACAAAGGCAATTGGAGGGCTGAGGCATCTCTCCTATGAAGACAGGCTGAGAGAGTTGGGCTTTTTCAGTTGGGACAAGAGAAGGCTCCAGAGAAACCTTATAGCAGCCCTTTGGCACTTAAATGGGACCTACAGGAAAGATGGGGAGGGACTCTGTCAAGAAGTGTGTGACAGGATGAGGGATAATGGCTTTAAACTAAAAGAGCGTAGACCTGGATTAGACATCAGAAGAAAATTCTTCCCTGTGAGGGTGGTGAGGCACTGAAATAGATTGCCCAGAGAGATTGTGGACGCCCCGTCCCTGGTAGTGTCCAAGGCCAAGCTGGATGGGGTTTGGAGCAATCTGCTATTGTGGAAGGTGTCCCAGTCCACAGCAGGAGGGAGTTGGAACTAGATGATCTCTAAGATCCCTCCCAACCCAAACCATTCTATGATTTCTCTCCCATGTTTAAACTTTGGTAAGGAGAACATATATCTCTCCACAGAGATGTAATAACCAGAGGCAACTGCAAAGCACAAGTGTTGGGGCAATGAAGCATATGCAACGAAAAGTCTGACATATTTTTTGAGTAAGGCAATCGAAAACACTTTATTTACAAGGTACAGAAGCTAACATAAGGGAAGTTTCACACATGCAGAAGAAGACAGACTACTGACCATGTGGGAAGTGGGCACAACAGTCACGCTCACAAACATGTATGGAAGAAAAAAGGCATGGTTCCCTCCTACTAGTCTTACCATCCGCTTCCCTAAAAAACAAATGGTTAAGGATCAAGTATTTTAAGAAGGATTACATTAGATGAGAACTTAAGGAACCATGATGGCATTTCTATGATTTTTTTAATCCATAAATCTGACTTTTACCACAGGAAAAAGGAAGGAACACTTCAGAACTCATGTTTTGGCTAGATAACTGCTTCTCACCTTCTGCATCTTCTTGCGATGCTCACAGAAAACTCTCCTCAAGGGTCCTGCACAGGAACCCATTTAGCATGCCAGAGGAATAACTGAATAGAGATAACACCTTTCCAGGTAGCTGGTGGGGTTTGTTTTTAACAGAAGCAGGTGTATTGTTTCCACTCTCATCCCTCAGCTAAACTCTGAACAACCACATTGCAAACAAAGACTATTCCTAATTGACTAATACATTTGAGCAGAATTCTTCCTAAGAGGGCAGGTGAACCTCAGAAAGTATGCTGTCATCCTACAGCCAGCATACTGACTAATTTGGCAAGTACCTCTACATATAAAAACCAGCAATGCTACGACCAATTAATCAAGCATGAAAAAATAGTTTCACCAAATAAAGGTACTCAAACGGGAAGAAGCAGGTAGTGTTAACTGAAACTATGTCAGTATTTCCCTGATTTCTTTATTTGCATATTCTTATAAAAGCAGAAAAGATTCAGTGTGCAGTAATTAACACATTTAATTTTTAACAGCACCTGGGACATTCACATTAGCCTGGGAAACATTTAGGATTCCACGTGCCATACATCAGACAGCAATGAAGCACTATGAGGCTGTTCACCCACTCCTCCCAATCCCCAGGGGAGGAGAGTCAGGAAGAAACACTTCTGGGTAGGGATAAGAACAGTTTATTAAGTAAAATGAAACAAAATACAACAATAACAATAAATTGTTATTATTATTATTACCGTGATTAAAAGGAATACAACAAAAAAAGAGAAAAATAAAACCAAGGAAAAAAAGAAAAGAAAAAAACCACTTGTGATGCACAATGCAACTGCTCACCACCCACTGACCCAGCAGTAATCCTCACCTCCTGGACAACTCTCCCCAGTTTATATACTGGGAATAACATTCTATGGTATGTGATAGCCCTTTGGTTAGTTAAGGTCAGCTGTCCTGGCCATGCTTCCTACCAGCTTCTTCCTGCTGCCCACTCGCTGGCAGGGCAGGGGGAGACGGGCCTTGACACTGTGCAAGTGCTGCTGGGTGGTAACCAAAACATTCCTGTGTTATCAATGCTGTTCTCAGCATAAATCCAACACACAGCCCAGTGCCAGCTACTAGGAAGAAAGTTAACTCTACCCCAGCCAAAACCAGGACATCATGCCCTTCTGTTACTGTGGAAACAGAAAGCCAAGACCTCAATTTCCCTCCAGTAAAGCACTTTATTTTGCTTTAAAATAGTGTCTCCTGACGTTCAGTTTATTTTAAAACTGTTGCTCCCAATGTTTTTACTGTTTTCTATCTATAGGAAGGGTATATCGCTTACTCTGAAACAGATAAAAGGTAGTAGCTGTCAGAGAGAGACACTGCCTATGGAAAACACACCTGAGCATGCCCGGCACACCATCGGATGGTGCCACAGACCCGCTCAGCACATGTACAAAACTGGCAAGTGCTCTTGGCCACCTTTTCAGGGAGAAACCCTTCGATGGAGGATCAAATGGCAACAGGAATAAGGGAGGCAGGGAACCATGTATTCACACACATACTTCTGCCCACAAAACCTGGCAGAAAACAGCTTGCAGCGATGGAAGGGTGAGGTTCGACCGTGAGGTCCAGCATTTCCTCTATTGCGAGGATGATGGAAAGAGCCTAAATAGCACTGGGGAGATTATCATAATGGGGAAAACATTCAGTAGCTTCTATGATGACGGCCACGGGAAACCTAAGAAAACCCTGAAATAAAGTTTTACAGGAAAATAAAATAATTTTAATGAAATCTGCAGACTTGTTAAGGCTAAAATAATTCAAGTCTCGACTCGTGCTGCTACCTCATCCGTGTTCTATTTCAGTTCCACCCACTCCCCAAATACTTACCTTCAGTCTGCCTCCTTGAGGTTTTCACTGAAGAATAAGTGGAATTCAATATGTGGTAGATTACAACGATTTCTCAAACACAGCTTTTGCAAACATATTAGTGCAGATAAGATGAAAAACCTTGAAGAATTCAGGAGGAGGTTAAAGATTAAGCATTTATTATACGCTTCTCATAACTCAAGATTGAGGAGTAAAACAGGTATTTTCAAACTGTTTAAAAATAATTCAAAGTGGAAACCAAAAAGTACAAGCTATACAAAGCAAAATTACTTAATTGGCTATTTTTCATTCCATGTCATTATTTCTTTAAGTTTCCAGACATTATCTGAAACGAGGGATTTTCATCAGACAATTACCAAGCATGAGAAATTGCCACTTTAATTCCAGCACAGAATGGGAGGAATGTCGATAGAGTGAAGGTGTACACTGCATGAGGGAAATCATTACTAACACAGGCTACAGAAGTTGTAGTTAGCAAAGCTCCCTTCTGCATTGCATTCCTCGTATTTGCCTATGAAAACGCTGGCTCAATGAAACAGTTACCAGCTTTAGTACCTAATAACTTCACTGGCTAGGGACAAGGCAGTAAGAGATGACACATTAGATTCCGTTACATTCCCCTGACATGGTATGACAAATATCTGAGAGATTTCAAGCCTTTTGTACTGGCACCAATCACTGAGCCCAAGCAGATGTGCATGAAGTGCTATTGTTCATGACACCTTTCAAGTTGTAGGCTCCTGACAGATGCGTTGGAACAGATCCCTATGTTTGTACCAAAAGTTCTCAGCTCCAAATACTCCCACCAGTCATCTCTCTGTCTCTTCTGACTTGTTTGGTTTTTTTTTGGTTTTCAATATATGCCTAAGTAGCTCAAGAAATGCATTTAAATTTCCCACAAGGGAAGTTCCATGCAGCAAACTTATTTTCAACTACAAATCAAACAAATAACACCAACTCACTTTACACTTTTGTTTAGGACAGTCAACACAGTTGTGGTAACAAAAGCATAAATGTACACAAAAGTGGCAATAATTTAAAACCTTCCAAAACTCATTTCTTAAAAACTAAAACACAAAAAACCCACAAGATACAGAAAACACAACCCAACTGACAAACAAAAGTTTGTTTAGTAGAGAAGTTAGGATAAAGTAGTGACGATGCAGATAGAGCTCTGCACTATTTCAGACTTGCATGGCGTTTGTCAGCAATTCTGTGTGCCCAGGACTTCATTCCAGCAAATACTTATGAAACACTCGTGTCTCATCAGAAAGTAAAACACATGAAAACCCAAAGAGTTTAAAAAAAAAAAAAAACACCAAAACAGTGGGAAGTCTCTCTGGAAGATATATTGAGATAAAACGGCAGCCGCTTTCCCTAATAGCTTCACCCACATGCCCTCAGCACTAGGACTGAAAAGCCTCAGTGCATTTTCTGGTATGCAACCTGACAGAAAACACAGACTAAAAGGTAAAGCAAAAAGCAGAGCTCGGAGATTTAGCCAGCTGCGCCTTGCTGGCAGCACAAGGAAGTTGGATTGCTCATCAGCCATAAACTGCAGCCTCCATGGCTCCAGCTCAGCAAAACCTCCAATAAGCCCAAGTGTATGTTTCCAATATTAAGAAAACCAGCATGCTACTCAAAACATAATCCTCCTCTGGCCAGACTCCCATCATTTACTCTGGTTTTTGGAACTCCTGACCTGCTGCACTGTTAACACAACGTGTCTTTTCTGCCCCTCAGCCCACAAACCACCACCTGGAAGACAAGCCAGCTGCTTCCTTACTCCTAAGCCACTAACAGAGCAAATGTTGCCCTGCCTGCTTTCAGTGCAGTCCCGCTCTCCAATTTATATATAGTTTAGACTAGGGCAATTCTTCTATATTTTCATTGGCACTGAAGGTCAGTTTTAGGCTGCAATATGCAATTGCTCTATTCTTCATAAAATATTTTTTAAAAAAAAATCACAAAATCATGAAGGCTGTATCTTATGTTGCGTACTCCAAATCGGTTCATAACTTCAAGAAGTCCAGTCTTCCTCATGACCCAGCTACCTTTGAACCACAGTCCTTTTCAACATTATTCCCCCCAGACAAAAAAACAACCAAACAAAAAAAATCCACAAAACAATAAACAAAACACAAAACCAAACACTAAGTACAATCACATTCCTGAAAGTCATTTTCTGTACAGATAACTCTAGGAAAAAATTTCAAGTGTCACATGTACAAGTCTCGAAGCTTAAAGCACACACAAACCTGACACACAGCAACACACTGAGGTTTGTACCACTCGACGGCACACACAAACCTGACACACAGCAACACACTGAGGTTTGTACCACTCGACGGCTCTGCATCAGCCTCATCTTTCTATTAATGAAACATGAGCTCCATTCACATTTTGAAACTGCTGCTAGTCAAACAGCCCCAAAACCAGGGAGAAAAAAAGACGTTGAATTCTCTTACTTCTTTGAATTGCTTGTAAATGTTTCCCAAGCCACAACTCCACATGCAAGCTTTTGAGTCTAAAACCCAAGAGACAAATAATTATGGAGAGGGAGACTGCCAAAGCACCAAGACAGAGCAGGAACAGAAAGCAATGAACTGCTGAGGACTAAGTGGTACATACAATGCTACCTATTTGTTACACTGCACAGTGAAATCTCCTCCACTCTTGTTCACTGTGTTTACAGGGGAAGGTTGATTGAGAATTTTGACAGGTACAGCCTGGCACCTCAGCTGTCACAAGTTCACACCTGACTAAGGAAAAAAGTTCTGAGAGGATCAGGAAATGTGGATTCCTCCCCTCATGGTGGCATGCTGGGTTCGCTGCCTCTAGGCCACAGGCTACATTGCATACAACTTGGAAGAAGCCACCTTACAAGACAGATATGATGGACAAGGGCGATCATGGCTCCGTTTCATCCCTTCCCCATTGTGAGTATTGAGCTGGTAATCCTTCCAGAGCACACTTCTGCATTTGTACAGAGCCTTGTAGGCTCAGCTGAGACCCATTACTTTAATACAACTCTCTTTGATGTCCCACATGGAGACTAAACTGTCTTTCCTTACAGTTGCTCAACACAACTCAATCCCAGAGGCACTTGTACCCAGGATTTTCATTTCCCTAGACAAGTACGCCGAGGCAAACCCTGGAGAACAACCCCTCCAATGTGCCACCACCACACACCCCACAAGACCAGCACCCCGGCAACATGCCGTGCACTCCATCAGGAGTGAGCCTCAACCCCACGTTCCACGGTAAAAAGCACACTATCAACAACAACATACACCCTCTGCAGCATTACCACTGTGGTGTCATGAAGGACTGAAATTTTTTGCAGGCATATTTGAGCAACTCATAGGAAGGCAGCTCCGGTGGCTCCACACAAGCTCTTGATCCCCCAGCAGAAACAGCCCGAGCAGCTGCAGGGAGAAGCGAGATGATGTGCAGCCCAGGCAGATGCTGGGAACATGTTCATGAGGACCAGGCGTGTGCATGTCTGAGGAGGACTGAAGGACACACACACACACAGAGCTGGGATGCACATAAGGAGGTGGCAATAACCCACAGCAGCTCCCTCGGCTCCCACTGCTTTTTACCCCAGTGAAATTTCACTGGATACAATGCTGTCAAATGTCTAGAATGATAACACCACATTTACATCCAAATACCATCAGTGCAAGTACAACACATGGAGTGATTCTGTGTTTGGCTGTACCAGCTGTATATCTCAGGGAAAACAAAATTCTCGCTACAAGAACGTGCACCTACTCACCTACTCGCAGATGACATGATGTTGCTGCAACGAGGAATAAAAAAAGATACCAAGAAATAGTTTTCCTTGGGCTTATTTTCATTTTTTTAACTTTATCCTGAAATGGACTTTGGAGTTATTTTTTAGAGTCATGATTTTAATTATTACTAAATATTGTTCAAATAAGTTGTGGATCCCCATTCCTGGACACTTCATCCCAGGATGTGTTCAAGGTCAGGCTGGATGGGGCACGAGCAAGTCAAAAGTTGTCTCTGCTCATAGATAGGGGAGTTGGACTAGATTATTTTTCAAGGTCCCTTCCAACCCAAACCATTCTATGATTAGATTGCATTCATCTCGAAAAACAAAGGCTACAGAAAAAAAACTGTATAAAAAAGTTGATGCAACATGACAACTGCTGGAATTGAAAAAAGGAAAGATACCTGGCTTAAGAAAAATAATTCAAGTCCTTTAAACATTGGAAGCAACCTGCAGATTTCAACTGATTTAAGAAATTCTACAAACACTCTAAAAGAGACAGATAATCAGGCACTGCCACAGTTCAGCCCTGCCAGGGACATAATCTACAATCCAGTATGTTTTTTTTGAAATGTAACATTTCATGATCCATCAGAGATATCTTAAGTGACGCACCGGATGGCAGATCTCCTGTACTACTGAACCCTGAGTTTAGAGAGAAGAACAATCCGTAAATATGGTGAAAACACAAATTGTTTAGAACACTGGGAAATATCTCAAACGCGCAACGTCTTCTCCTCCACCTCCTTCTCCAACAGAAAGGATTACAGTGAAAAGGCAGAAAAAAGTACTTTTTAATAGCCTAAGCAGGTGTGTTTGGAGGGAGATGAAAGGCAGCGGTATAAAATTTTACATTTCACAGGTTTTAACTTAAAAACTTAACAGTAGTTTCATTTGTATAGGAATTAAGTTAAATACATTTAAGAGGTGCAAGATTTAACAGAATATGGACTACACCACTTAGCAACTGAAATTGAGCCACCCTTAATGATCAATACTAATCAGATTTTACTATTATTGTGACACATAAAAGATTTCATCTCCTGTTTGAACAAAGTGTAGAGCTCGATAGCAAGAAAGAGGGATGATTCTTTTTCGGGATTGTCACACTCTCCCCCCACCCCTCCCTCCCCCAGATGTTTTTAAGCAGAAAGCCTGGTTTAGCTAATATTTGAGCCTACTTTGGATATATTTCACATAAAAGTGAGAACCATTTTTGTGAATGGTAGAAGCCCCTAAGGTGGAACTCCTAAGGTTACTGCCTATGAGGAAGGGATGAGTGGCTTTGGGATGCAGGGAAAAGCAGGGATGTAGGAGCTAGTAGTGCTGGAGGAGTTGGATGTGCTGCAGAAAGCACGAAGGACGCAGAACGTCCCTGGCACAGCACAGCGTGATGCCCCTGGGAACTCCTGGGTTTGCAGGCTCCGTGAGGCAGTAGTTCCTGCTCAGGGACTGTAGGGAGAAGCAATGCAAACCCACATGAAGAAAGGCATCATTTCATTGTTTGTGCAAAGTGTTGTCCTCAGTATTTCTTTTTAAACAGCCAGCCAAACAAAACACAATACATGTACTCACTCCGCTCCAACCTCTTATTCAAAAGCAACAGTTTGGGGAATACAAAGAAGAAAAGGTGTCAAATTATGAAAACACATAGTTCCAAAGAAATGACACCGTATCACACTTTTCAGGACCTTCTGTGAACAAAAAAAAAAAATTTGGTTTTTTGGTTCATTTTGTAAAATAACCTCCCTCTCCTCACATCCTAGATGACCCACTACATTTGGGAGAGCATGTCCCACAACGTCAGAGGTGGATCTTCTTGCATGAGCTGCACAAAGCACCACACTGGTTATTATTGACAACCCTCTGGCCAACACACACCGTCATGAATGTTGAGCACAATGTGTGCAACTTCCAGAAGCGCTCAAAAGACAAAAAGCCCAACAAACATCGGTGGCCGCAGGGGGCTCCTGCACCTCCAGAAAGAAAGAAAATAACTATCAGCCTCAGCAGGCCAGTCACAAGAACCACAGAACGTCCTACAGAAAAGTTTTGTGCAATCAAGGACAATTCAAATGGTCTCAATGAGAACCAGGCAAATACAGCTTTGCCATTGGATCGAGAAGCTCAATGCAGCACTGGGGCTCCAATTAAGTCCTGGTTAGATGGTCATATCAGCCTCAGCCTACCTAAGGCCAAGGCAGCAGTTACACAATGGCATAAACAAAACATTGTATTCATGAGGGACTGGTTCCCCGGCCGACAAAGGCTTCTTTTTGTGACTTCTTTTTGAAGCTTTTCATCTGAATGTTGTGCTAGAAGTCCTTTTTTCCTGACTGACCGCACTGCTGTTACCCAGTTGGGCATGGCTTGATCATCCAGCGTCTCTTAGAAAAGAAGTTGACAGACCTTTTGTGCAGGAGTTTTGTGCAGTTATCATCGTTACTAGCAAAAATGTTCAAGAAATATTTTCTTCTCTGCACTCTCCTTTTCCCAACTGTTACATTCCGGACAAGACATTCTATATGGACATAAAACATATTTCATACACTGTTGCAGACCCACAACTTCCGAGACTAGCTTTAGTGTTTTCTTAAGATTTTAGGACCAAAGTGAAGATTTGCTTCACCTTGAGATGAATCACTCACAAAGATTTCAAACAACTTTTTGATTTCAAACCTCATTAAACTTAACTGAAGAAAAGTCAATTTCATAGTCTTAGCAATAAAGACACTTACTGCTGCTTTTGTGTTACCTCCTAAATTTTATTTCACACATTCCCCCCCCCCTTAAGATGTTGCAAATCCAAAGAATACGCTTCTCTTATTAGGACACTTAAAAATACTCCTTTCTTTCCTTTTTTCCTCCCCATTACAAGACGTATTTGACATCAATTCATGGTAGTAAAAGTGTATGTTAAGAGAAGGATATCAAGATATAGACACAGGAGAGGCTGTCAACTTTACGGTTTCATTCAGTATCAAAAGTTCACATAGGGAAAGCATAGATTAAAAAGTGAGTATCAAAACATGCACACAAAAGTTGGTGCTGGTAATACAGCTGGTTGGTTTGTTTCAGCTTTCAGAGATGCAGAAGCAGTAGGAATCCGTACTTTAGCATTGAAAGCAGTGTTGGAGACTTCAAAACAGCTTAGTGGAAAGACCATAATATGATGGGAGTCTGATCTTCGCTAAGCTGGGGAACGAACCAGTTAATAAGCATTTAGAAATTAAGGAATTAGGTGATGCGAATTAATTTAACAAAGTAGCAACCATAGGAATTCTGTCAGCTTCCTTTGGCTTTGGCTGAGTAATTAATTTTTTTTTTTTCCCTTCTTAATTAAAACCAGGGACAGTGCCAGCATCAGTATGTGCATATTAACACACGCGCATGCACTGATAGCTCTGCCTTAGCAGCTGCAACTTCTAAGCAGCAATACGCCACTGGCAAACCGGACCAAAGTTACAGCTGCATTTTTCTTTTCTCTTTTTTTCCCCCCACCTCAACAAATCTCGTAACTTTCATTACTGCTTAATTCATTTGGGTCTCTCGTTGGCTGCAAGGAAAGCTTGCATGAAGCAGCCTGAGCCAAAAGGCTCGTGCTAAAAGGATGCGAACACTTAATCTGCGTGTTGGCTACCAAGTGATTCACGTGGAAGCATAAAAATCCTTCCCTAGCCACGGCCCTGCTTCTGCTCCAGTGAGCACACTCACGCGAGCTTTACCCTCCCGTAAGTTTGGGAGCAGAAGCCGCGGGAGAGGGAAAAGCGCACCACGGTTCATCTCAGTGACCCCGCAGCATTCTCTGACGCTCACCCAAAATCCTGCCTCGCACGCAGGTGTGCCCAACGCTCCCCCGTCTCGACCGGGAACGTCTGCTCCCTTCCCCGTCCCCACGAGGTCATTCCTCCTCTCCCAAACCCCACTTCACCCTCGAAGCAAAAACCGAACCTCGCCCCGCGCTCGCCGATCCCCCCGCATCGGTGTACCGCGAGGGGAAGCCGGAGCGAAGCCGAGTCCCCTCCCGCGGCTGGCACCGAGCCCCGCGGGGAGCCCCGGGGCCGCCCGCGGCCACCGCGCTCCCCGCGCCCGGAGCCGCCCGCCCGCACGTCTCGGCGCAGACCCTCGACCGCACCGCTCCGCACCGCTCCGCTGCCTCGGCTTCAGCGGCACCGCGGAGAAAACACGCTCCGGGCCGGCTGCCTACGACCGCCTCCAACAACCTATCGCTCCAGGACTCTGCAGGATCAGTGTTGGTAACAGTGTATTTTTATGCAAAGGGAGAGAACGCTCCGCAGCCAGCGAGGTCCCGTTGTCCCGCCAGCCGGGGGGCGAGTTTCTGTGGCCGCCCCCGGTCCGCTCCGCCGGGACGCTCAACAGGCTGCTGCTGCTGCTGCTGCTGCTGCTGCTGCTGTTGCTGCTGCTGCCGACCCCTCCCCTCCCCGCCGGGGACCGCCGCGACCCCGGGGCTGCCCCACACCTGCCCCCCGCTCCCGCCCTTCCTGCACCCGCGGCTCCGGAGCGGGGGTCCTCCCGCAGCCCGGCTCGCTTACCCATGGCTGGCTGTCGTCGCCCGGGCGGTGCGGGGCGGGAAGCAGGGCAGGAGCTCGCTTAGGCTAGTCTGGGCTGCGGTGGGCGGGAAGCGCGGCTGAGGACAGCGGCGACTCGCACACTGGCGGGATGCACTCGCCTCCGGCGGCGGCGGCGGCGGCGGCGG